>JACXSJ010000918.1:32751-143195 GCA_014851325.1 Pentalonia nigronervosa | reverse complement strand
AAAAAGTTGACGGAAAATAATAAATCAATAATTTTCAATATTAATACATTTATTACTATTTATATATTTTTAAGATGCATTGAGCGACCAGTAAAACTTAGTTCAAAATTCTAAAACTTCATAAACATAGTTTTTATGGTAAATAGAAACTGATAGTAAGGTAAGAAACGTAAAAAAAAAAAAATAATTTTAAGTGGCACCCTAATACCTATTGAATGTTAATGATTTATTTATGTAGATGTATTGTATATACGATATTATAAAATTATAATTTGTTAAGTTACCTAATTTGTTATTTTTAAGTTTTAACTCGTTGCCTTATTATCACTTAATAATATGTGATATTTTATTTGGGGGTTGAGATAACGATAGTTTTTTCGGGTTATTATTTTGAATCGCATCTTCGAAATCAATAGTTGTGTAATGAGGATTAAAATATATAGATTGTTTTGAGTGCACATAATCTGTATATATGTTAAAACTTCTTTTATTTCGTACTACATTTAACTCATTACCACTCCCATGGTTCGCAATTCTACTTGTACTCGCGCAAATGGTGACATATATGATATACGTTAATGATAATCGAACCTTCTTTAGTTTTAGTAGAAATGATAGCTCGGGGAAACATTGCATGTCCTTATCAATTGTTACAAATTGTATTGTCTCAAAACTGTGTTAATGACATGCACAATAGGTCAGATGTTTTTTTTATTGTTATTAGAAGCTTTTCACAGCACATAAGGCCATTGGACATACAATTTATTTTGAATTAATATTAGATTCAACTATTAATGGTATTTACGTAAAAATTAAATTATATTATAAAATAGATATACAGCATACAAGACAAATGATAGGTACCTACATCGCACATATAACATAGACAGTATAAATACTTAAGTTCTAACCTTAAATACTACAAACATTTCGTTTAATAAGATTAGCTTAATTAATGACGAAGGAATTATAAAAGCAATAAAGGGCCTAAAAAATGATTTTAGTTCTTAATATGAATTCGAGTAGTTTGAGAATGTCGTTTAGTCCCGGCCTCCCGGGCTTAAAACTTTTAGTTGAAATTCCCAATTCACTCCTCTCCTCCTTATATGTTCTGTAATTGATAAATAATAAAATATATGTTAATCAATTAAGTCAATTGCCCTTCTCTCCAATCATTAGTTAGCTTCCACGTACCAAGTTCAGCCGTAACATGTGTTCTCATTTATATTATTTTTTTTTATATTAGAACGGGCCGTGACTCATAGTGCATAACAATATATATACATAAGAAAATTTAAACTCTAACACACACATTATAAACATAATATTATTTGAAAGAAATAAACGGGTCCTCATTGACAATACGCATCATCCTGAACATCTGTCGATTTCGAGAATAATTTGTGGTACAAAGGGGTTTAAAGAAGGATAAGTTGTTTGTGACTGGAAGCTAGAGATATTGAAATTAAGTTGTCCTAACAGTTCAGGACAGTCTATAGAAACGTCGATGAGCATTCTTAAGAACACTTGGTTTGTAGAAACAAGTCTAGTACAATGATGAAATAATTTTCATCACTCAGTGTATTAACGCGTAGTGTGTAATATGTATAGTATGTAGGTAAATGTATAGATAATATAAATATAATAAACTCTGTGAAAGAGTTGACCACTTGATAAGTGTTCACACCTTTTTTTTATTAGTAATTACCTAGTATAAAACAATAAAGTCATAGTTATAATACTGGCAGCTGATATTATAATGCATCTTAACATGATAAAAAATAATTACAATTTTTATCTTATGCAAAACGGTTGTTCAGTACCTACGCTAACCTAGCGTACCTAACTAAGTATTTTTTAGGGTATCATTGCCGATAAATTAAATGTTTGTCAGTCTGTAAGTTGAATTAATTTTTATAGAAAATATTGAATTTTAAAAAGTCATTGAGTGTATAAAATATAATAATATACTTTAAAAATTTCAAGCACCCATTAAAAATATTTTTAAATTACAACAAAATAACTATAACATCGTTTTTCTTCATTTAAATATCTAATTTTATCCAAATTTGAACTTAAAATTTCTATAAAAATCAACCATATAAATATATTTTTATGATTTTTTGGTTACACTATTAAATATTTACGAAAAACCTTGTTTCAAATTTTGAATCCTTAGCTATAAAAACCGATTATTTTATACATTTTTAACTACTAAATAATTTACAAACATTCAAAATATTAATAATTATGTTCAAAATTTGAACTTTAAGGCTTATAAAATTTTTAAAACCTCATTTAGAACAACTTACAAGAAACCTTGTTTTGAATTTCCAATCCTTAGTTATAAAAATTGAGCATTTCATATATTTTTAACCACAAAATAATTTGAAAATATTCGATATTTCGATGTCCAAATTTTAATTTAAAATGTCTATAAAAAATATTTTTTTAATATATTTTTTTGATTTTTTGGTAATCGAACCTACTCCACTAAATTTTGACTACTCTTTTGGATGTCATATCTAAAATCTTAAAAATCTACCCAAACATTTTAGAGCTCCTACCAATTTAGATTATTGCGAATTCATGAATTTATAATAAACACTATTCATCAGGTACGTAGAACGTCATAATTTCTGAAATTAATTATTAATGAATTTCTATAATAAAATTATAGAAATGCATTGCGCTGCGAATCTGAGGTATATCTCTGGGGCTCTGTTCTAGTTATACTGGTCAATCTGTTTTCCTTGTTAATTTTAATATTTTAACATAAATATGTTTTTTTTCTGACCGTAACAATTTTGGATAACGCTTTGTTTATAAAGGGTTGACATTGGCTACATAATATTTTGGTTACTATTTTTTAGTATTATATTTCTAATAATATTAATATAGATATGAATATTAAGACTAAAATGAAGTTTATTATATAGTTTATTTTGGAAAAAACTTGCTTAAAAGTAGATTTATTTTAGAAATGCTAACATAAATAATTTCTAGTTCCTTGTTATTCTCCAAAAACATATTTATAATTTATAGGTTTTTCTTGTAGCTGAAAAATATCGAGTAACGTGCTACGTTTTATATTTTTAAAATAATTCAATAATGAAATCATGTTCACTTACGGCGTTATAAGTAAGCAATTTAATGTACATTATTTTCAAATTACTAGCTTCTAAAAACACCGTTAAAGAAATAAAATTTGTTGTACAGTATAGGAGTCGAGTGTACCTTGTCATTAAGTATGCCCTTTATTGGATATTTTGTTAAATTTGAACTTATTTAATTTATTAAATAAATAAATAAATAAATAATAAAAAATAATAATTTAAATAAATAAAATAATAATTAAATAATAATTTAATAAATTTATTTAATTTATTTAACTTATTAAATCATATTAGATACGATGAAAAACGATTCTTAGCAAATAAGGTCTAATATTTTGGTACCCAATGTTACAAAACAATTATTTGAATAATAATATTACCATTTTAACAAAAGTTAGTATTTTTGTTTTTAGTTTTTTCGATTATTTTTAAAAGTATTGCAAATTTTCAACATTGAGCTCCCAAAAGTACTAACTAGATCCAATTTGCTACAAGAAACATATATGCTATATCGAAGTCGATGATCAGAGCATTTATAGTATTAGAAAGTGTTTTAATAAAATAGCACACATCATTGTAAGATCAAAATATTCATCAGTGATCGCTACGCTCAGTATCTAAAATATATTATCTGAGGAGGTAGGTACCTACATTAAGTCCGTGTAAATAAATATGAAATAGGTACGATGATAATATGACCATCGTCATTCGCCAGTCAAAAGCTAGTAGTGTTGATACAATGGTATCGGTGAACCACAATGTAGAGAAGATAGTTCTTATCTACATTGTGCAGTTAACCTATGTTACAAAACGTACTGCAACATAGGTTAACTACACGACAAAGTACAAATGCACTTTACTGTTCCCTAGTTGAGCAACAGTGACAAATATGATTCGCACTACACTGAAAAAAAAGTGGCAAAACTCAAAAAACACAACTTCTGCCGCATTTTTGATAAGCTATATTTATAAATTGTATTTAGTAAGTATTTAATAGCTATAATATTCGTCATGATTATAGCATGAACTGCAGTAATATATAATAATATGCTTATTGATCAGTTGTCTATATCTCTGATTCATGGAATAAAAGCCTATGGCATAATATCTAAACAATTCGAATTTTTCAGCAAATAAGAAAATATGGAGCCTTCAGACTTATTATTATCTGCCACAAATCTGATCAATATATACTCTGAAAATTTGGCAGCAACTTTAAGGAACGAATTACTTCAGTTTAATAGCTTGGTTAATTTATGTCAAAAATATTGTAGAAAAGAAGAATTGTAGAAATTATTTTTATTTAAGATACTTAGCGAAGATAATTTAAAGTTACCTTTCTAAATTTAGATATTGCTCTATACTTAATGTGTTAATAGTGTCAAACAGAAGTGGAGAACGCTTTTTCTCAAAAATGAAACTTATAAAAGATAGATTGAGAACTACAATGACGCAAGATTATCTATTCAACTTAACCATTTTAAGTATTGAAATTGATTACTAATTTTCTATTAAGAAGTCAAAAAAAGTGTGTTTATTAGATAATTAAATAACTCGTACATAATATTTCTATTTGTATATTATAAAATAATGTTGTACCTCGAATAGTTGATTTTAGTTTTAATAAGCATCAAATACATTTTAATTCAATGGTTTTTATGTACTAGAATAAAAAATGTAAAAAGAATTGACTTTAAAGGTTACTTGTATTTACTTTTTTTTTATTTTTTATTTATTGTTTTAAAATGTTTCAGCACCTTAGGTGCTATTACAAGTACGGAACATTACGTTTACATTACATTTACATTTGAATTAGTGATTACAATGATATAATAGTTTTTAGCATTTTGTTGGTTATTTTACATCTTCCGATGAGAGCTCTTCGGTGTCTGATATGAGAATGTTTTGGAGTAGTCGCGGTCGCAGTCGCCTATTTTGGGTTTTCTTTTCTAGTTGGTAATGGCGGGCTCCGTCCAAGTCTTTCAGCTTGATGTGAAAGTTTTTAAGTTGGGTTTTAATCCAGACATTTATTAAGGATATTCCAGTTTCATTATGTATTTGGTGATTTCTCATGTACCAAGGCGCTTTAAGGCAAATTCTAAGGAATTTGTTTTGGAGAGTTTGGATTTTTTTAATTTTGGTGGTTGAGACTGCTGCCCAAACGGGGCAGGCATACGTTAAAAGTGGTCTGATTATTGAGGTATATAGGAGGAGTGATGACTTTATTTGTAGCGTTGATCTATAGTTGACTAGGGGGTAAAGAATTCTCATCCTTGTGTAGCCCTGTACGAGTTTTTTGTTTATATGCAGACTCCAGGTAAGTTTTTCATCTAGGTGGACACCTAGGTATTTGACTGCGTCGTCTTTGTTATTCCATTGAATGATCTGGTTGTTTATGTGAATATTTTTGGGATTGGTATATCTTTTAAGGGTGAATATTTTAACCTCACTTTTCGTTGGGTTTAGATTCAATTTCCATTTTTGAAACCAGGAGATTATTTCATTTAATGAGGATTGTAGATTTTGAATTGCTAACTCTAATGAACTATCTTGGGTGAAAATTGTCGTGTCGTCCGCGAACATTGCTAATTGAGAGTTAAGAGGGGTTGGGATGTCGTAGCAGTAAATATTAAATAGGGTTGGTCCCAGAACCGATCCTTGAGGTACTCCAGCTTTGATTTGGTGTAGTTGTGAGAAGTCTGTTTCCACTCTTACTTTGAAGGATCTGTTTGATATGAAGGATGTGATAGTTTTTAGTAGGTATATAGGAAGATTGAGTATTTTTAGTTTTTGTTCAAGCCCACAGTGCCAGAACTTATCAAAAGCTTGTGTTAGATCTAAGAATGCTGCTGTGGTAGATTGCTTTTTTTCAAAACCATGTACAATTATTTCGGATATGCGCTGGATTTGGTGGCATGCGGAGTGTTTGGTTTTAAATCCGAATTGATGTTTCGGGATAGCGTGGAGGTAGGGCTTTAACCTCTCCAGCAATATCCTTTCGTACAGTTTGGATATTGTTGGTAGCAGACTGATTGGTCTGTAGGGGAATTGGCTGGCTTTCCTGGTTTGTGAATAGGGACTATTATAGCCTGTTTCCAAGTAGAGGGGAAGGTAGCAAAGCTCATGGCAGAGTTGAAAAGGGAGGCTAAGTAGGATAATGCTTTTGATGTCAGGTTTTTTTAGGATTTTGTTGGTTATTAAGTCGTGACCTGGGCTTTTTTTACTTTTTAATTTAGATATGAGCAGTTGAATTTCTTTGGGAGATGTTGGGATGATAATGTTATGTTCATTGTTAGTTAAACTCAGTGTTTCATTTGGGCTTTCTCTTTGTGGGATATTATCGTCTTCAGAAGTGAAACAAGTTTCAAAGTATTCAGCAAATGCTTCAGACTTTTCAAAATTGGTGTCGTATTTGGCAATTCCATTTTTTAATGGAGGAATAAGATTACGTTGGTTCAGGATTCTTTTGGTTGCCAGCCAGAGACTAGAGTCATTTTGATTTACCTTTTCAAGGTAGGTGCGATAGGAGTTATATCTTAAGTTGTCAAGTTCCCACTTAACTCTCCTGTTTAGTTGGTTTAATCTTCTTTTGATTGCTAAGTTTCTAGTTCTCTGCCATAATCTTCTAGTTTTATGTTTTTCTTTTATTAAATTTTGTACGGCAATTGGGAGGGAATTGGTTGGCTGAAGTGTAGCTGTGTGTTTTTTGATCTGTGCTTGGATGACTGCAATTTTTATTGTGTCCGTTAAATGCTCGATGCTCTTATTGATATCATCAAGGTCATTGTATCGTTTATGGTTATTGAGTTTTTCATGCAGGTTTTTTCTAAATGCTTCCCAGTTTATAGGAGCATTAATTAGTTTTGGGATTGGGTTTTTGTCTTTTATTTGTTCATTTAGGGTGGAGATAACCGGTACATGGTCGGAGTCGAGTTCATTCAGGACTATGTGGTGCAGGTCAATTGGAAGATTCGATATAAGAGCGATGTCAAATATGTCGGGTAGTCTGCCGGACCGATGGAAAGTAGGTTCGGCAGGTGGTGATATTATGATCCGTTGTTCAGATGCGAATTTGTGTAGTTTGTTACCGTTTGGATTAGTTTTCTGACAGCCCCAAGTTTGGTGTTTTGAGTTGAGATCACCTAGGAGTATAGTTGGCATGCCTTGGAATAGAAGGGATATGTCTTCTTGTAAGATCTTTTTATTAGGTGGATTATATGCCGAGATTATTTTTATATCGTGTCTTTCTGTTGATACTATTATTGCAGTGGCCTCAATGTCGGTAATGTTGGGCAAGGTAGATTGGTAGTGTTTGATGTTTTTCTTTATCAGAATTGCTACTCCTCCTGATGAGTGGGTAGAGTTTCTGTCAGTTCTGTATATATTAAAGCCGTTTAGCTTAAAAGGGTCTGTATTTTTGAGGTGGGTTTCGGTGACGCAGGCTACATCTATTTTGTGTCGGGATAAGAATTCGATGAGTGTCGATTTTTTGGGTTTGATGCCATTGGCATTCCAGTTAGCTAGTTTGATTTCTTTTAGATTAATTGTTGACATTATTGGCTGGTATAGATAGGTTGTTTGTAATTAAGTGGAAGATGGAGCTTATGATAATTTGTATGTTTTGTAGAATATTTTCGATAAACTGTGAGATTGTTTTTTGTAGGTTTTCATTTAGATATTCTGTAAATATATTATCTGCGTTATTCTGTGCGGTATTTATGGGATTTGATTTACTTTTGATTATGTATGCATATGATGTGCGATTCAGCAATTTTTTGGTTGGTATGTTTGTATTTTCATTTTTAGTCAAGTTAGTTGTATGCTCATTCTCAGTTGAGGGAGGGAGGTACTTTTGGATTTTGTTTGTTTTTTTATTTATGATATTTTTAAAGTACATACATCCTTTGTAATTAGCCGGGTGTGCACCATTGCAGTTTACACAGTTAGGATGAGTTATTTGGGTTTTTTCACATTTTGAGTAGTGATGCTGGCCGTTACATTTAACGCAGCGAGGTTGTAATTTACAGGATTTATGTATGTGACCATATCTTTGGCAGTTCGTACAATGAGGAGGTTTTTAGACTTTCGCCGTGGCTCTATGATTATTATGCAGTTTAATAGTTTGTTTAGTTTAAAAATTTCTTGCGTTCTGGGATTATTTAGCAGTTGTATTGCCAATAGGGGGGTAGGTGCTTTATCTTTATTTATTAGTCTTATAACAGATTGGACAGGATAGTTAAGATTTTTAAGTTCTTCTATGACTTCTGATGTCGTGATTGACATAGGTAGGTTTCTTATAATTGCAGAAATATCTTTTTCTTCTTTTAATCTGTAGGTGTAATATTCGTAATCTTTTTCGTCTAAGAGTTTTGTGAGTGACCGAAAATCATCTATTGTCTGCACATTTATTTTTATATTGTTTACTTTAGCTGTGATAGAGAATTCGTTTTGAATAACTTCGGATATCGTTTTACGGAACTGTGTAAATTCAGATATATTGATTACAAAAAGCGGTGGTATTTTGGGAGGAGTGTTTACAGTTGTTTGTGATTGAGGTGTATCAATATTCTGATTAACATTTGGTGTATCGAGTGTGGCGATATTGTCGTAGGTAAATATTTCCGGGTCATTTTTATTAGTGTTATCTAGTATCGAGTAACGATTTGGCGTGGTATATGTTTTCTTTGTTGAGGTGTCGCGAACTTTTGACGTTCGTCTTGGCGATCTGAAGTCATTATCGGAGTTGGGAGATGATTGGGGGTCTTCGTTTTCGGAGCTTGCGCGTATTTTGGTTTTTTTAATAGTGATCGGAGGTACTCTTCGTTCATTTGTTGTGTTTAAATTTGAAGAGTTATGAGTAGAGTTCATTATGTAAGTGTGCGTAATAGTTTATGTATGGATGGATGGGCTTATCGCCCGTAGTCGCGGGTTTGGTTCGCGATGCGGTGGTTATGTATGGACTTTGTACCTTAATAAAGTATTTATGATATACATTACCGAGTTGAAATAACGCAGCATAATTGCTGCGATACTAACTGCTATCGGGAGCTATAAAAACGGTGCGCGGAATTAACGTGTGGCCTCTACGACGTCCAGACACGTACTGTGTATTTACTTTAATTTTATTAAAATGTTCAAAATCTGTATTAAGGATATTTAATAAGCAAAATTTATGTAATAAAAAAAATGGCGTGATGAGCTTGAGTGAGGGAATTACCCATTAGTAACATCATTTTAAAGTTTAAGTTTATATAGGCCTCCACAACCCTAAATCTGGCCCTAGGCACTCTATATAAATGTAGTTTATGTCATTTTACTAACAATGAAATAGTATAAAGTCAATATAAAACATAATTTGAGTTGTAACAGTATTCGTGCGTGAAAGTAATAAAAATGTTCAGCAAGAATAATGACATAAAGGTTTTAGATCAGTTCTTGTAATGTTACAAGATTTTATCACATAAACTAAAAGAAGTTAGAGCAAAACAATTAGTTTAAGAATCAATCAAAATCCGAAAATTGATAATTTTGAATTGCGTCACTACTCTATCAACAGTGCAATAATATAAGAACAACTAGATAGCCGACTGTGTAAATAAATTATCTTTTTATAAAACATTAAAACCTGTGAAACTGGGTACCAAATAATTGGTTTACAAAAATTAATATTTAACAATCAGTAGAAAGCATTTCCATTTCAGAAGTTGCAAACGTTTTAATAACATTAAACATGACAAAAACCGATTGGATTTTTTAAACACAACTAAATTGAAAAAAAAATTAAATACCATAAAACAAAACATAATAATTGACAAAATATATCGCAAAACAAAATAATTAAAACCATTTTATATTGATGTACCGTTAGAATAAAATCTTTTATTTTTTCCAACTATATTGGTGTCGTGGAATTATTTTTATTTTAGAAAAAATATCTAAGTATTATATCGTATTCTGGTCATTACGATATTACCAATCAAATATTATTATTAGATTTTTAATATGATCGGTAATTTTATTTATAGTAAATAGAAATTTAAAATAACATACTCGTGTTTCAACATACATGTCGTCTATTGCGCAGTAGAGTTTTAAATCGGAATTTAATGGTACAAATATTATCTAGGGCGCCTCGAGAGCTGAGAAATGTCTATTATTGATAACTATTTTAATTTTGAAGCAAGTTATGAGCATTACACGATTTACAATTGTAAAATGCTTATAACTTGGTTCAAAATTAAAATATCAAAAAAACTTTAAAAAAAAAGATGCCCCAGATAATATTTTTGCTTATAAATTTTATTATAGATAAATTAACTCTAATTTTAAAAATAACGTAGTAAAACAGATTCTTTTTAGGGTACCGTAAATTGTGCTATGTCATGCGTTAGTAAGACGGAAACAACACATGTGAACATAACATCCAGTAAATATAAAAAGTAAAAAAAGTCTTAATTCTAAAAAACAATAAACGCAAAAGTGCTATAACGTTTTAATTCTAAATAACTTAAAACGACATTTATTTTCAAATACAAGCCTTGCCCTATAATAATCAGTTACAAAGTTCTTATCACTATTGACATTTTATAAGCATTGCCCTGTTTGGAATATTATAGCTAGTGTGTATAGGATACGCGTATTAGGGGGGGGAGGGACATTCTCTGTCCCCTGTTATAAAGCACCAAAATTAATGCAAGATAAGAGCGGTATCTTTTTGATGTAGGATTTTTTTTTTATTTTACGTTTTTATTAGAAATAAAAAGAGGCTTTTCCTAACTTCAATAAGTTGCAATTACAGTTCTGCAACACGTGAAGGGAGTTTTTCAAGTAGGTATGCAACAAATCAAAAATTGGTTGAGTGCAAGTATGTTAGATCAACGGTTTAGAGACATGTTGCAAATTACATAAAAAACGAAATGAGTGTGGGTTATTGAAATAGGTATACATAATTTTAGCCCCCCTTAAAAATTAGGTCTAGTTGCGCCTATCGTGAGTAGTGGCTACTTTGTTTCATTCATTATATTATAACATAACTATTGGCTATTTTACAATGTTTATAAAATAGTTGTATATATCTGTGAAATAGTCTAATTTGCAGACATTTTACTGTTCTAAAAACCAACTTAATACGACTATTATTAAAATAGTACCTACTAAAACTGATTTGGAATTGCAAACGGTCCATTTTTAATGAGTTTAAAAACTATCAAACAATCAAGTAGGTACGTTGTATCTTTTTAGTCGAACAATCGAGCACACTTAAAAATGCACAAGGAACTCAACGTCAAAAAACTAATACGATTATGCACGAAATTATTTGTAACTTGATCATTTAATTTATTTATATTAAAGGATATTCTTGGCTTACACACAGTGACATATAATGACAATCAGGGATTGGCATCTTACTCGATTAGTTAGATACTTTAACAATAGTGTAGGTACCTACTTGTAATTCGTAGCAGCTGTAAGCGCCAAGCGGTTACAGTTTAAGTTACAAGTGAGTTAAGGTAGTGACTTAATTATTTTTGTTTGTTTCTTCGAGAAACTAATGATACCATTGTCATAGTAAGGGGGTTTTCCTGGGGCCATAGCCCCTGTGGGTCATTATGTGGGCGAGTGGGTAGGTACTGGGTGTCATTGAAAGTTGGGATAAAGATATTTAATTAAGTAATAAATAATAAATAATAGGTAAGTATAATGCAGTTGAATATTAATTTTGGGGATGGGTTTGTCAGTGTTCTGTACATGGCCCTTGCTCAAAAAGTAGTTTGCCATGCCACTGAATGATAATATGCTAAATATTTGTTTGTGGATTAATGAGAAGAATTAATTATGTAAATTAGGTATAAAAAGTACTGAATCTAAGTCTCGGAAGGCCGGGGCACAATTACTAATATTGGAGGCTCTTAAAAAATTACTATTTTTGTCATTTTTTTTTTTTGGTATTTTATAAAAGTAAAGATGGATTTCAAAAAAAAAAAAAACATTTCAACATGTTACCTCTTTGTTTATGCCAAATAAGGATAAAACTGAGTTCATAACTGCTTAAAATAAACCTGATGCTGTGGTAATTTCTTAAAATGCTTCTTTCCTTGAAACCATTATTTAATATTCTCAATAATTTGTCATATTACAAACTTAGAAAATCTAGGACACCCATCTGAGGCCCTTAAAACCAACTTATCTTTGAGTCCCTGGTGCATTGTACTCCCTGCACCACCACTAAATTCAGCACTATGTATAACTAAATTTTAAATATATTGATATTGAAATTTATCATAACATTGGTTATAAAATGTAATAGATAACTAATAAGTATATTAAAATGGAGTGGTTAGTGAATATTACATAAATAAAATATATTAACACCAAATGGCCAACTATATTCTTTTTTTGTATACATATTTATATAGTCAGATATTTGCAGTAATGTTTAATATTTATTTCTCTAAAATTGCCATTTAGCATTTATTAATTAAAATAAAGTTTAATGTTGACACAAACTATAGATAACTATAAGTCTTTAACTCTCTTACACTCGGACAGTAACTTATATACCAATATAATAATTCCTTTCTTATAATTGAATTTGACAATGTTGGATAAAAATAAAAAAAAAGTGTGCTGAATTATAATTGTAATACTAAATATGTTGATTCGATAAGGAACATGCTCAATAAAAAAATAACTATTATTAATAATAACATTTTGATTATTTTACATTTGGTTTCTTTAATATTTATGTTATATAGTAAAATTTAATTAATTTTATTAATCTATTAGTAAAATTAAACTGTGTATATACAACATTAAGTAAAATGTGTACAGGGAACTTAGTTCCATTTTACATTTTGCTAAATATTAACATGTCAAATATTAACATAAAAAACCTAAATTGGATCAGCCATATGACAAAATAGTTGTAAATCATACAGTGAATCAAAATCGTAATCAAATATATATTTATATCAAAACCAAGCTTTTTCCACTAAAATCAGCTTTCTATGATTATTTATCATGAAGAAATACTTACTAAGTTAATATTTATATTTGACCCAAGTGTGGGCCATCACTCACTTCTAAGATAATGATTTACAATTATATATATTTTTTTTTATAAAAAGTATGAAAAATTTAGCTGTTGTAAAGCATGTATTTTACAGTTAATCGCTTTTTTCAATTACCATATTATAATAGAAACTACATCAAATAAAATAGACTAATAATATTTAAACTACTAAAGAAAAAACAACATTGTTGTTAAATTAATCTGTAGTTTATACTTTGATAAAAGAGTAAATGCAAGTCTATTTTTTAATACACTCAAATATGACATTATACTTTTATTTACATTTTGTGAGGAAAAATTAAACAAATTACATGTAAAATAAAATGAAAAAAAACTTTATATCATACACATCAAAATATTTTTTTGAAAATCAATAAAAACATACAAAATTCTAAACCTAGTCAATGTCAGATTATCCTTTTACAACACATTTTAAAAAATATTCGATAACCACAAAATTTGTATCGATGCTTTAAGACACCTAATCGTAATACACATATCATTATAATATTATAGGAATTACTAGACCACAAAATAAATGATCCAAATAGTTGACACATCTGATTAAAATAAAAAAATAAAAACAAAAACAAAAAAAAAAAATATAATAATTAAATAGTAAGTTTACTGTTAATTTGATTAAGAATAATGATAAAAAAAATTACATACAGTGCAAATGTGTAATGAACTTTACTAAACACAATTATGTTGCCTACAAGTCATAAAAAAGAGAAAACAAAAATGTACACACCCTTTCAAGAGAGCATTGTTTTACCTAACTATAGATTCATATTCTATTAATAAACTTATTAAAGATGATAGTTATTTATATTTGGTGTAGTAAATCAATGAACATATTCAATGAAGTCTGATTGTTCATATACATATTTTATACATATATATGAGATCTGAATAAAAGCGCTATTCTGTTTATACAATTATTATATAACACAGTGATGTACATTAAATAGGCATTTTTCAAACATTAATTGTTTGTAACCATATACATAATTTAAAATACACGGTTATGACTAGTAGTGATGGTTTTTATAAGGTACTTAGAAATATTGGATAATAGTAGCATGTTATTATATTAAACTTATTTAAATAGTAAAAAAAAAAATATATACAAATAAAAATAATAATCTAAATTTCTTTGTTTAATTATTTAGTTTTTTCTTTAATTTCATAAGAAACTTGTTCATCAGTATTTAGAGGATAAAGTTCTTAATGTTTTAAATATTATATGATAATAATTATTAATATTGATTACACTATTTACATTTACATAATGATAATATACCGTATAATAATATTATTAAAACTATTATAATCTTATAAAAGTCAAAATACAAAATAGCAATACAAATCGTTATCACATTTTCACAGCAGATTATGAATATAATAAGAGCAAGTCATATCACTATTAATTTTAATTGATATTTACTAGACAGATCAAATAAATAAAGATATATTCTATTTAGTACTGAAGTTATTGGTTATAATACAAAACCAACTATGAAGAAATAAAAATTATATCATAACAAAAATAGGGTATTTGAATTAATAAGGTTCAAATGTTTCCATAGAACAAAATATTTAAGGAAAAAAGAAAAAGATAACAAATTTATAAAATAATCTGGGAAAAATTATTAAATGACTAGTCTATTGAATGATTCTAATAATTGTTATTTAACACATTTGAGATATCTTGATTTCTTATTAATATTTAACTTTATGGAGAGTTCACTTCTATGTGATATCTTTAAATTATAACTTTTCTTGATATAAATTCACACCAATTTGTTTTACTGTTCTGAAAATATAAACAAAATTATATATTAATTCATTTACAAATATTTGAATTCAACCAATCAATTAATTTAAAATATTAATATAACAAAATTATGCACAAATTAAAAATAACTGACCAAGTAATAATAAGTTAACTTCAGATAAACAAGTCTAGTATACACAGACATAGGCATGCGCAAAATTCTGATTCAGATATGGCTAAATTTTATATGACCAGTCCCATTTATACAACCCATCATTCCATTTTGGTCACACCGCAAAAAAATTAAATAAATTTTATCACAAGAGAATAACTATTCTTTCTTGGTTTATTGTAACCCAAAGCTTGGTTTTAATAATACTAAGATTAGTAATTTTAATCGTAACTTAAAATAATTTAAAATTCAAAGAAATTTCGAGTGAGCTAAAGCCCTTTAGTCCTCCCTAAATACGCTCCTGCCCAGTACCCATCAACATAAAAAAAAAGGCTCAGGTGAACTACAGCCAATCAGCCATACCTATACGCACACCTATGTACACAGACTAAGTAAGCAAATTAAGACAAAATAGTTGGAAGAAAGGTGAGTAGTTATATGATAGGCATTTAGATATAAAAGAAACTCAAAGAACCCAATTATAGCTCATTCATTTTTTTGGTTTACAGTTAAAAATATGTAAGGATTCAAATAAACTGAATAGATTTAGATTAACAAGATTCAAAAAAAAATTTGAAGTATGTAATACTGTAATATATCACTTATAACAAAACAAATTTTAAATAAATAAAATACTAGAGTAACATTGTTGAAGATACATGAAATACTAAGAATGGGTTGTTAGAAAAAAAATAATTTCAACTGTGATTGTTATTTTCCATACAATTGATAATTATTAAGATATTTTAATTCTAATCACATTTGTAATAACATTTGCTTTAACAGTAATATGAACCTTTAATGTCGCACAAGATAATTGTTTTATAATAATAATAATATTTTCAATACAATTTTATTCATTAAGTGTTAATTGTTATATTAGAAGTGTAAAACATTTTTTTTAAATTTATATTGAAGTATATTAATTATTACTAACAAATCAATTAATATTTTAATTTTTTATGTAATACAAAAAAAAGATATATATATTTCGATATTTTTGTAATTGTATGATAATTACTAAAAGATGGCATTACTCAATGGAGTATAGAAATAATTTATACCATATTAAAAATAGACTAGGATAAATAATTACCCTGTGCATGTCATCAAAAGTTAATATATCTAATAGATAAAATAGAAAAATATACTTAAGTTATAACTTATAACATAATCAAAATGTCTTCTCTAAATTTTCATACAATGTCCACTTTTTTTTTTAATTTACATTTTTATTTAACTTAATAAATATTTAATTTTATTTACTTATTTTAAATTTTCCTATATGCTTATTATTTATGTTTATTTATTTAGAATTGTATTTTTCAAAAAGATTTAAGTTTAAAGTTTCTACATGTAAATTGCTCAATAAATTGTTAAATTAATAATTCGTTTAAAAAAAACATAGTTAATTTTATTGTTCTTTTTTTAAACTTTATTTTTAAACAAACAATCTATAATTCATTTATTACAAAAATTATGTATACAGATATAATATATATTTATAACATGAGACAAGTAAGAAAAGTAGCCCCCCAACACTTTACTTGGAGATTTGATTAGTTTTGATTATAAAATTTAACTATATTATATATTTTTTTCTTTTTTAGATTTAGGTTGCGTCACCATGATCTCTTTAGCCTGCAAGTATTTCCAGTAATGGTTTCGAAATTTAGCACTGATATAAGGGTATTTGGATGGATTGTTAGTCGAGAGAGAAAGCATTTGTGTAGTACTTTTGCAGTTTCTTCTACTGTGTTTATTTTTAGATCAGTACAAAGGGTATGATTTGACATGTAGAATGGGACATTTTTAATTATATGAGGAGTTAGAAAATGAAAAATTAGAATTTTGTATATGTTTATTTTATTTTTTTATTGATTTTTTGGTCGCCCCCATAGTTGAATGCTGTATGTTCAAATAGGCATCAATAGTTTTGTAAAGGAGAAGCTTAGTTTTTATTCTAAGCTTAGAATGTTTATCAAGTAATAGAAAGATTTCTGCCTTGAATTTAGGATTTTTTTACTTTTTATATGATCAGTTCAGATTAGACGTTGGTCTAGAGTTAAACTCAAGTATCAAGAACTTGTAGATTTTGGAATATTGTAACTATTTATGGTGACAGGTGGTACTATTCCTTTTTTAATGTAATAGTCAAATGTGAACATTTTTCATGATTAATTTTTATTTTCCATTTAGTGTATCAGGATGCCATGAGGTCTAAATGATTTTGTATATTATAACCAACTATTATTGGATTTTTGTGCGAGGAATAGATAATTTTATCATCAGCAAAATTTGCCACATAAGTGTGAAGGATCATCGGTTCATCAGCCAAGTATAAATTGAACAGAATAGGAGAGGATATGGCAGGCACCTTGGGTGACACCTGCTGCTATTGGAGCAAAAGACAAGATTTCAAATCCTACTTTTGTTGTAAAATAACGGTCTTCGCGGTATAATTTAAAAAAAAAATAGTAAGATGGAAGTAAATTTTTTTTTTATTTGAACAGAAGGCCGGGGTGCTAACTTTGTCAAATGCTTGAGCCATGTCAAGGTCATGTATGGCTAAAGTCTTCTTTTCTTTCCAGTGAGTTAGCTGTTGATTCCATTAACTGGTGTATTTGGTGGATAGTTGAGTGACTCTTTTGAAAGCCAAATTGGGTTACTAGGATGATTGGTATGTCGTTAATGAAGGCGGAGATACGTTTTAGTACTAGTTTTTCACAAAGTTTCGCAAAGAAAGACAGAAAACTTATTGGACGATATGAGGAGGAGATGCCGGATGGTTTCCCTGGTATTAAGATTAAAATTATAATTGAGATTTCCATTGTAGAGGAAAATAAGAAAGTCTTAAAACAGAATTCAATATATGAGTAAGGTGTAAATTCCTTTTTAAGTAGTTGTTGAATTACTTTGGCTGTGAACGAAGAAGAACTAACCAAATCAGGAGATTTTTTTAAGAAGAAATAATTTTATATGATATAGGAGTTAGCAGGTATGAATGATTTAAGGGCTAGGTAGAGTGGAAGAGGGGAGTTCATTATTCTTATTTTGTTTTTTAAATTAATTCACTTTGTTGAAACTTTAAAAAGAACTATTGATGACTAAAAAAAAAAAAAATACATAATTACTAATTTGTATATTCATTAGAAATAAATAATAATCAATACTAATATAGTAATATTTAATATCTGTTTTATTTTTATATTGGTTCATGGTTTTCGCTAAAATTATTGTTTTTATATTGGAGTGTCAAGTATTATTAAAATGTGGTTCACAGTATCAACTTATAGGCCAACACATTAAATTAATATGATTTGTGTAAATCCTAGAGGACAATTATATATTAATATTTAAGTGAATAACCAATCAAAATATATTAAATACAAGTCTTGACTTAACTACACAAAATTTGTTTGCTATAAGTAGATACAATTTCATCGCTAATTACAAAATAGTATTTTTAGATTTATATTATTCAATGAACTGGTATTAACTTATTAATTATTGGTACCTAATAAGTAATAATCTAGGACAATGGAAGCTATTATGAATATGTAAATTATTTTAATAATAAAAATGTTGAATACATACTAATCAAAATTTAAAAATAATTAGGAAATTCTATTAGCTAAATAATTTTAATACTAACTAATATAAAAAATCTTTAATAGTATTATAAAATAAATGGAATATTGTCACTTATCTTACAATCAATAGTCATATTATATTTATATTAATGTACATATTGTATAATAAATGTGTACAAACAAAAAAAGGTTAACACTTTTATATTAACCAGTATTGTTAATAAAATACACATCTAATTATTATAAATAAAATTCATCGATTAAATAAAAAGAATAAATGACTTAAATTAATATAATAAAATAAACTTTTTCAAAACAAAAATATTATCACTGTTAATTATCCTAACATTTTGATTTTTATTAAAATATAATAATTAAACAAATTCAGTTATAATTCAAATATAAATACATTTAAGTATAACATAAAGAATTAAAATTATTAAAATAACACTTACCGATGTTTTAATCATTATGCATTTGCTCGAGGCAATGCTCTGACCAAAAACAATTTTTCTCCTTGTTTATTGGTATATATTGGAGCTCTTTGATAATGATCTACAAGTTGATCAAGTGTGTGAAATTTGCGTTGACCAATACAATATAATGCTCCTTCGACATGCACTCGGAAATGTTTATTACGTCCTGGTGCTTTTAAAGACACTGAATAATCTCCTACCTATAAACAAATAACAATATTGTAAGTTTTTTTGTAAAGTATTTTATAATAATTGTAAATATACATTAGTCTCGCTGTCTCTGACTAAGAAATCTCCATCTTGGCCATTGTTGTTCAATACTGTATCACACTGAGCTCGAGTTATTGTTCCATAGTACCATGGTTTTCCTACCAAATGTGGTTTATCAATAACTTGTACACTACTAGCTGCTTGAATTAATGGTTGTGCTAAATATTCGCTGAGTTCCTTTAAATTCACACATTTAAGTAATATTTAATAAATATTTCTATCCATAATACCATATTTTATTTTAGCAAACAAAATGTCAAAAATCAATATACCTGTAAATAATTCTTAGGTACTAAACCAATTTGGCCTTGGCCATTCCTCGCTCTATACCATTCTGGATCAGCAGCGGGTCTTTCCAAAATTTCCAATCGGTCACCTTTCTCAAAACTTAATTCCTGATCAGATGTACCTGTGAATGGATATAAGGCAACAACAATATCCAAAACATTCTCGGCCATTGCATATGTGTGGAGACCCATGTCATCTCCATTATTGTCGTCTTCTTGAGTGGTATAATTACTCGGAAACCAACCAGCCATACAACCACTTTGACCTCTCCACCAACTAGGAAAAAGTTTTATATTTTAACTACATATATTTCATTATAAACAAATATAGTCTTCATTTATGTATAAAAGCTTTACCCATCATTGCTCTTTTCAAGAATTAATATTCTTGTTCCTTTGATTAAAGATAGTTCATCAGGTTGTTGAGCTTGGTAGTTATACTTTACTAAAGCTGTACCTATTGCCTCAGACGGATCAGCTGGTAAACGTCTGGCCATAGTAGGAGATTCACTCACAGTACGACCATTGCCATGACTACTGCATGGCAATGTTTTACTACCCGTGCTTGAATTACTCCCACTTTTTTTCACTTTTTTCTTTATACTAAAATAATAATAACAAAATCAAATAAGTTAATTTATTTTTAATTTAGGCAGTTATTAACTAAAATTTCAAGTAAATATTTTTTTAACCTATCAAAGAGAGAAGGTTTTTCTTTCTTCACATAGTTGCTTGGCACATAACCTGAGAATCCACGAGCATTTTGAACTCTCCACCAATGTTTTGAATCATCTAATAATAAATACCGATCATTTTTTCGTAAATCTAATTCTTGAGCACTCTGTGCCACATAATCGTATTTAGCCACAACATAACAGTTATCTTCTTGGTTGGATTTATTTACTAAAAACAATGTAATTATTAAAAAAAATTTCAAAGTAAAACAAAAAAATATAAATCACAATAATAAAAAATGTTTACATGGTCTCATGGCGGACATATGATGATGATGAGGTGTGTGTGGCGGTGGGCGGATGTTATTTGCTGCTGACTTGCCTTGCCAAGTACCTGATTCCCGATCTGCAGCTAACAATCTAGCTTCCAACATAACTGTATGGACTTAATATAACTATAACAATATTTTAATTGTCCAGTTAAAATTTAAATGCATTGCAATTGACAAGACATCATGTTCTGAAAATATAAAAATAAAAATTAGTAATTTTTCCTCATTTTACTAAACATAATAATGCAATATATTATTATACATTTCATTTATTTATATTATCAAGACATTTATCAAGATTAATTATTATTTAAAATAATAAATACTGACTATTTCTAAGAAAAATAAGCTATACCCTCAGCTATACCTATACAATTTTATCAGTTATTAGTTTCATCACCATATCATTAATTCATTGAAATATTAAGAGTAATTAAAATTATTATTATTATTATCTAAGCTTGATTATTTACATTGTGTCAGAATTGTATTCAGTGATCTAAACTATTAATACACATTTTCAAAGAAATTATTTTTATATTACCATTTATATAGAAATTTAAATATTTAACTGGTTTGCTTTATTCTAATAATATTTATATAACAGTTAAAATGCAACTAAAACATTACTTTTAATTTAAAATTGTTTAAATAATAACATCAAGATTACTATGTAATGAGTAAACAGAAAAAATAATGAATGCAGTGTAATCAAGCATGAGATTATATTATTTAGTTATAATAGCTATTAATTTTACATTTTTTGGATGAACAGTAAATACATTGAATCAGATAGTTGCAACAGAGAAATTAAAAACACATAAGTAATATATGCCTCTTTTTAATAAATTACTCAAAACTGGATATTTTCAAAATGTTATTCATTAATATAATTATAATTTCATATTTGTATAATAAAACAAAACAATTGCATGATTAAAATATTAAAACCATTAATGTATCATTAATTGCCAATTGCAAATTTCAATTTAAACCTCAAAGCCTATAGCGCGGCATAGATTTTATTCATTGAACAAGTCTCCATACAAAATGTACTATAGCTGTTCAGCAAAAGAACACACAGAGTCTACTCATCCCCCCGTATCACTCTACCATTAAAATCTAAAGTTTCTTTATGGCAATGCGACAAATGCCGATGCACCACAGAAGAACTGATTTTTGTCAATCAGCGGTGTGTTTTTTTAATAAATTGAGAAATGGTATAGAAAATGCATTATTTAGATTTCTATGGAGTATTACACTAAACAAAAATTTGAACATAGCATTCTTTAATTTGGCAAATATGCTGATAAACAAATTTAAATTATAAACATAATAAAGTTAAAATATGATTTTCCTGGTATGTTTTAATGTACTATTCTACTGGAATCATGGACAATAAATCAAGCATTAACTAGTACATAACATAATAAGATAGAAATTAAGATTCTAAAACATGACCTCAACAATATTTAAATAATAGGAATTTTGTAAACTACAAAACATATAATTTAACTTAATTATGTATATGATGACTGTAACTCAGATAAATATTATTTTTATTTGGCCAACAATAAATTTACTTATATAACTCAGATTTAAATTAAAAGGTAATATACAAAATTATTTAAAATGATTTAGGAATCTAGTTATATAGAAAAAATGTTTTAAAAAATCCATTTATATTAAAGTGTGTCCTTGAGTAATTTAGACCTTCTATTACTATTGGTTAGCTTCTTACACAACCTACGAATTGACATTATTTTTCGAAATAAAATAATGCATATTATTTAATTTAGTGATTTAACTTATTGCAAAACAGATATTAATTAAACTAATCAGAAAACTACCTAAATGTAAGTATGGTAGGTAGTAGGTACTATTTCTATCGATAAATTATTAAAATAATGTCTTTTTCATGTATTAGACGCTTATGCTACTTATTTAATATTAATCAATCCATGTTGATTAAATAAAATAATAGGTATAGGTATGTCAGTAATACAGGTAATTTAAACGCATAAATTTAATTGTTTATTATAACCTATAAGTAGGTATTTACATATTAATATATTATTATTCATATATAAAACAATAATTATTACCTATATTAAAAACTCGAATTAATTAAAACAAAACTTCTACCTATTTGTTTAGTTTTATGTAAATAATTATTTTTTGAACTAATAATGAATAAAAATTTAAAGTATAAAAAGATAATACAAATTATATTAAAGCAAATAGGTAATTACTTAATAAAAAAAATACATTTAATAACCAAATAACCATGCCAATAAAAGGAATAGGTTTAATTAAAATTAATTTATCTGTAATTTTAGAAATTTTTTGGAAATTTATTACCGATTTATTTTATACCAACATTATTTACATTATTTCATTAGCTATATTAAAAATTAAAAATATACCTAATTTAATTTTAAACAGTACTTAACAAAAATAGGAATAAACAATGGTAAATGATAAAAATAAACATCTTAAAAACTTTAAAACGTATAAATAATAGCAAATATAGGTACTTATATATTAATTTCCCAAATGTATTATTTAGATTTCTAAAATATTGTTATACTTTTTTGTCTCGTACTTAATATTTATTATTAGATATCAAAAATATTTAATGTACATTCCATAGTTTATTTAAATATTGTCATTTGTAGTATCTGTTTTTTTATGTATAAACAGTTGTTCACAATTATTACCTCAAAATGACATCTATATCTAAATAATAATTTAAAGACAGTAAGCAGAAGATATGAATATAAAAATAAATGGCAAACTTTGGATAAACGCCCACCAACTGATATCAGGTTATTAACCATTGTTTGACATGCTAATTTGTGTTATCTTTATAATCATTTATAACGGGTAAATTTGTTTATATTTGTTGACATTTGTTTATATTAGTCATGTTAAAATAATTATCCTCAAGTGTGATAGTATAAGGTCAACACACTTAGTGTAAAAATGGTATGAACAATATTCAAGAATGTATTAATCTAACACATCGGTGGGATAATGGATATTATGTTGATAACGAAAAATAATTTGTATTACAATAAACCGCAGAACAACAAAAAATGAGTTGTTAATGTATCAATGAGGGATTATGTTTGAAAAAGTCACTCATCAACCAGTCGTTTAAAAAGCACGCATGTAGTGTTATTAAATTTGTAAGACGTTCGTCTAATCGACCATTCAAAAGGTGGAACAGAAACGCCAGAAACATCAATCTCGACCACATGGGACATCTGGTATACGTATGGGGAGAATAATAGGTGCATACTGAGCAAGAACACCAACCTCGAAGTCCTTATTCTTAAAAGATCCAGCCGAGGACAGCAGGAAATACCAAAAATGCTGTTGGCCGTACAGGCTGTCAGAATGAAATAACCATAAAACACGTACCTAGGTGGCCAATGTTTTCAATCCAAACTTTCTCGTAATTCCGTCGGACGTATTATCTGCCTACCTACATAGATCATAACATCTGTTGATCTGAAAGAAATCGCATCTACTTTCCCTCTACGGCCACCGTAACTTTTGGCTCATAAAGCACATCAGACACGGTCTGGGCGACGGTGACAGTGACCCTTCTCGGTAGTCGAGTGGCCGGCAACCCTTTGCAGGACAGCGGGTGGGCGGTGTGGGGTGACTCGACCGAGTCGTCGGTCGGACGTTTCGCGTGACTTACCTTTGTGTTTGGCGCGTGTGGAGCGGACGACGACGAGGCGACGGCGGCGGTGGCGTCGCTTGCGGGGCAGCTTACCGCCGTGGCGAGGATTCGCGTGTCGACGACGCGGAACACCGATAGGACGGCGAGAAGAACGAACGATGCTTTAATCAATGTCGGCAGCGGCGGGTGTCGTGTGCGTACGGCGGCGGCGGCGGCGTCGTCGAGTGTGGTCTCGGGTCCTCCGTAGTCCGTACGTCGCGTCGCGAGTCGTCGCCGTTGTCGACGGGTGAGCAATCACATACACACACACAGTCGCGACGTGTATACGAGTGATTACGTGCGTGTGTGTACGTTGGTGGCGGCGATCAAAACACGCCCAGCGGAGTCTGCTGCCGCTGCTCACGACTCTGTCGGCCTGCGATCGAGTTGGTGATTGTTGTGACGTGCGTGTGTGTAGTGTGACGTATGTGGCGAGTAGTGTGCGTGCGGGCGCGTGCGCTGTGTTCCCAGTGGCGAACGACTGGCGGCGGACCGCAATGCCAAAACTTTACCGAGTTTACCGTACTGCGTGTGCGTGTGCGAGTTTTTCGTTGTTGTTATTATTATTCTGTACTCTAGTCTGCGGAGACACGACGCGCGCTCTGTTGTTGGCGTGCGGAGAACAGTACGCAACGCAGGGAAAGTATTTTTTATTATTATTATTATTATTGGGTAACTGTTATTGTTATTGCTGCGTGTCACGAGTCGTTGTTATTGTTATTATTTACATTGTCCATTTTGTTGTTACCGCCACTGTTGTACTCAATATTGTATTCGACTGTATACGAAATACTTAAGGGCCAATAGAGCTCTACAATCACTGTTTACACTACAACTACAGGACCTACAGTACTATATTCTACGTGCGTAGATCCGGCGTGTTTTCTCGTCGGGCAAAAGTTACTACCTGCAGTCCACTACTAGTAGCATCGGCGTACTTAGGGGGGAGATTGAGGAGATAAGTCTCCCCCCCTTGATTTTTTTTTTTTAACACATAATATATTATATTGTATGATATAATTATAGTTGTGTTTTTTTCCATTCATCGCTTTATAATATCACTATTATAGGCTGAAATAAATAAATAATAAAATGTTTTAATTTTAGAACAGGTTGATTGGACTTGCAATGCTATCCATCCAGAACGACGTAAAATTGAATGTCGGAAGAAATAATTGACGAAATCGCCAATAAACCTAGGCGGCTAGAATTTATTTTGTGAATGTTTCATTGTTTAATTCATATTAATTGTAAATTTATGAAGATAAAAGGCTCATGTACAGATTTATATATTATGTAGATATTAAACATTGATTGTATCTACTACCTATGTACATATTTCAAGTGAAGAGACCATTTTTTGAGTCATATCTATTATCTCCCCCCTTAAAGAACTCCTAAATACGACACTGACTAGTGGCATGCCGACGAAAGTTTTTTTAGGCAATTGTCGCAAGTCTATGATGCGTGGGTGTGTGATAACTATTGAAAATACAAAATAATATATAATAAAATATAATAATGTTGTATTTTTGCCCTAATGTTTTACTTTGCCCAAAGCTTAAAAATTGTTCAGCATACCAGCATACCACTACCACAGTATTACGTACTTCTACTATACCGATCAGATGTTCGTCATACGCCTTACCGGGACTAAAATATTATTTTTTTTTACAAAAAAAAGTAACTAATGTAATACTAATTAACTGTTGCACGACCAATATTTTTGCACCAAATTATATCGATATTGCAAATTTGCAACAGTAAAAATATTGCCAAATTTACTTGATATATTATACGATATACTTATACTAATTAAATTTACTTCGGAGGACGCTACACCCGTATTTGTTGTCTCCGTCTTACAGGTGCGTAATATGGAAAATGTATGCACAGTAGTTTACGTTTAACTTTGTTAGTTTAAAAGTTAGAGTAAATCAACCTATTATGAAACTTAATGGTAAGAATCAAGGCTTGCAATAGAAATCGAAATTTTGTTTTACGTTATTTACAATCTAAACGTTATATAACTTTTGCGTTTCTAGTTATTCATTTATCGTCAAAAATAATATCTAATGTGGGGAATGGCCCGAGGATACAGAATATAAATTTTTAGCTTGATCGCTAAATCACATGAAATAAATATTTCTATGAAACCAATATTATAACTTTTAAGTAAATGGATTTTAAATTATTTCGTTTTTTTTTTGTTTAATGATATTTTATAAATTACGTTTTGCGTTATGTTTTGTTCAATAATATTATATTAGACATTTTTTTAATCGTTTTGATTTATCTTGTGTTATTTAATTATTTTTGTTTACCGTTTGCCACTTTAATTACGTTTAGAAATTTCAACCATTTTTTGTCATATATAACGTTATAATCAATTTAATTTCGTTTGCAAGCTCTGGTAAGAACATTATCTATGTTCGTATGTCGTTATTTTCCGATGAATCGGTTTTTAAACGATAGTTATGAGCATTTTTAAATTGCTCCATTTTATAAACAGAGCATTTGCTAAAAAATTGAATTATCGTAAAAAACCGACATACGGACACAGATACTGTTCCTACCATTAAGTTTTATAATAGGTCGATTCACATTAAGTTTTAAGCTAATTAACATCAACATTAATTTACTATAATATGTTATGCGGTAGACTATCAAAAAGTCCGGTATATATATTATATATACATAGAACAATATTTTAAATAATTTATTTCAGGTTATGTAGTATAAAAAAAATCAGTTTCGTTAGACAACCTTTAAATATTTACTAGTCCCAAATTGGCTTTATTTAACGTGTATGGAAAACCGAAGATTTGCTGAACAAAATTCAAAAAAAAAAAATGCAATCAATTATGATATTTTTAAATATCGCGTCTTATTTGTCAATCATATATAGGTTGGACGTGATCGGCGAAACAATAAGAATCAAAGTCTTATTGTAAGACTGGAAATCAGGTTTTATTAACACATGGTGTATTGTATGTACACGGTATATTGGACATTGTATGTATAAGTATAGGCGTAATTTTGGGGTAGAAATATTAAATTCTTTATTAATTACCTATCTAATCTGCTACATCTACATTCTACGTAATACAGTAAACGCTGTTTGAAGAAATTAAATTAAATTTTGCATCATCGCCAAATACACCAAAGGCAACATTCACTGTCATGTTAATTGTAACTACCTGACGTAGTTATTACTAAAATGCTATACTTAATACGACATTATCATCTATTTGCCATTACTTATAACCCACCCCCATGATCCCTTAAGAAACTCAGAGGCGGCTGCCTTTCGATTACCACCCTCTTCGCCTCGCCACACTGGCTTTTACACACAAATTAATACTTTTTAGTAATTAATTTATTACTATTTACTATATCACTGTATAGTATACTACATAACTACTTATTAGTAAGATCGGTGTATCGGGTGTCAATTGTGGGTGTAATGTGTAGCAAATGGCAATTAGTTAATTGGTAAGTTTACCGCAGCTGCAATCAACAGTCGACGTCCGGTTTTATATTATACAATACAAACGTGCACTGACGTGCGTACATCTTATGCTCATCGCAATATTATATTGTTATGCACTATGTATATTATAGTGGTACAACACTACCACCTGGCATCTGTATATCACGTATCATATATGTATATACAATATTAATGTATATATAAATAGTTTAATAGTATACAATATACTAAAACTGAATCGTTATAATATTATATATGAAAATAATATAATAAATGCCTTATCTAGAACAAGGTTTGACAAAATTACTCGAGTGCGAACCAGTCACATTAAAATGGCTAGAAGAACTTATAATGTATACGTCTGTGATTTCTACTATTAACATTACTGATATCGTTATTATCACTACTATTATTTATTTAATTTTATCAATCTTATTTATTAATTATTTTTCTTATTTTACCTCATAATAAACCGAATATGTCATAGGTATACATAAAAAATAAATAAATATTTAAATATGGCATTATGTCCGTTTAATATATCGTCATTTGTCGAGTTGATTACTTTTCACGCAATGATGTCATTTTTTTTTTTCTGAAGGGGGAAGGCGGGGAATTTTCCCCATCCTTAATTTGTATGAACTAGTCAAATGTTTGGATTTTTAGTACGAAGCAGGGCCGGTGGAATGGCGGCCCTGCTCATAACGAATTCTCGCTCTCGGAACTGCAGAACTCATTAATCGTAAATCGTTTAAATTTTTATGAAACCATTTGAGAAGAATATTATTTTAAATGTTAAAATGCGACACTTTAACAGTAGATTAATATTTTTGTTATTAAAAATGAATAATTAGTAATTACGATCCCAATTCACGAATTAAGACTTAATAATAGGTCTAATATAAAGTTGTAAACGTTTTTCGTCTTTGAGTGTTATATTAGAAAATTGTGTGTGATTATGAATTATTTGTACTCCATTTTGATAACAAACTATTATCAAATCATCATTTAATTAACAAATTTGAGATTTCTGTATTTTGAATTTTTTATACTTTGAATTTTCAAACGCACTTCTAAGTTCTGTTTGAAAAGCTATTGATATTTCTTGCAGACATAAGACATCTTGTAGATGTTGATCCTCTAAGAACTTAATCACTTATTATTTATTTTTGCTATTATATATTTTTTTAATTACATTATATTATTATATGAATCATTATTATTATGATTGTTATTTACCTATATTGTTATTTACATTTTACATCTCTAAAAAGCTTGATAAACAAATAAAGCATTACTTTTAAATTTTTTTCATAAGTACATGTACGGTATAAAAAAATAATTTTTTATATTAAGGAAATCGGAAAAGGTTATTTTCTGTTTTCTATGACACATGTGCAACATAGAAATTTAGACGTGTGTTAGACAAAAACAGAAAGTAATTGTTTCTTGTCTCCTTAATGGTGAAACAAAAATTAATGATCCATTTCTCTACATATATGATATATTTATATAATTGGCATTTAATTATTCAAATGAATGTTTTTATTTTAACAAAACATTGTTACTTGTAAATTTGTTAAATTATCAGATTTTTACTACCTATACTAATGCTGAACCATCTGAACTGACTATACCAACTACCAACGATAGGTAAATGTTTATTATATTTGTGTTTTTACTGTTTTATACATTAGTAATATTATGAAAAATAATTTGTTCTAACTTTTATTACGTATAAATTTTGCGAGCGGCTTTGTACTACAAAACAATAGGTATACTACAAAGTTTGTAGTATATCTATTATTTTAACCAAATGGGCTGGTAAAAAATTTGCCTCACCATGAGCAAAACTGGAGTTACACCCCTGCTTTTACGATCATAATATCGACGTCGAATAGGTAGTAAAGAATACGCAATATATAGTCACTTGAACGTAAAAGTGCATCGCCGGTTCTAAAGGACCTCGTGAAGTATATTTTAGGAGGACGCCATACCCGTATGTGTTATATACTTAGTCTTCGTTTTTCAAATGATGTACAACAGAAAATTTGCGTTCAGCAGAACCAATTTTGTGTTGTTAACTTTAATATTAGACCTATTATCAAACTTAAAGGAAATGTATTAATCTAGGACACCTAGTAGCCAACAGGCTTTTAATTTTTATTAAAATTTGAATTTTTAAGTGAGTTTTAACCAGGACTTTCATTTGAAATCAAAATTTAGTTTTGCGTTATTTATAATCTAAATGATAAATAACTTTTGCATTTATCGTTATTTACAATTAAAACGTTATACAACTTTTTCGTTTATTATTGATCGTTTATCGTTAAAAATAATATCAATACGAGGAATAGTCCGGATACGGAATATAATAAATTCTTGGATTGATTGCTAAGATTGATTGTTAAATCACGCGGAATAAATATTTCTATGAAACCAATATTATAACTTTTCAGTAAATGAATTTTAAATTATTTCATTTTGTATTATTTTTTGTTTAATGATACGTATATTATAAATGTTGTTAGTCGTTGTTTTATTTTGTGGTATTTAATTAATTTTGTTTATCGTTTTCCGTTTTAATTTTAAATTTCAATCGTTTTTTGTCATATATAACGTTATAATCATAACATTACTATAACGTTTGCAAGCCATGGGTTTAACAGTGTAAAATATTAAAATGTTCATAATTTGCTCTAAAAATAAAACATCAATTTAAACATACGAGTCACCCTGGATAATAATCGTATACCTTTAAATTTGATAAGAGGTCACAAAATAGGTTTTGGGCACTCAATGTAAATTTGCTGTTGTACACTTGTAATAGTTTGTAAGACGGAGACAACACATGTGCCCCGCATTATGTGGGTGTGGCGTCCTCTCAACTCGGTGTGCAAAACCAAATGTCGTAATACATATTTTAACTTAACGAAATAATAATGCATTGAATTGTAATATATATTGTATGTTCGAGTTAGCGCTCTTTCGAAGTATTAGAAACGTTGATCAGTCTTCGTTGATTTTACCATACAATGCGATCCGCTTAGCGGGTAATTTAATACGGACTATACGCAGTTATTGGTATGTACCGTCATAATGATACATTGATACGTTTATATAACTTATAATTTATTATACAATCAGACACTCGTGGCTACATAAGATAGTAAACAAATGCTGTTCGGACTACACAAAAAGATATTGTCGATCTAGATACACATATTTATTAGTTTAAGTTTATATAATTTATTTATTTATCAAAAGTAAATTGTGCGTGATTAATGAGTTCTACAGCCATATAAGGTTATATGGCCATGTTTGTATTTGATTTCGGACGAAAATAATAATAACCCACAAATTGCAATGTAATACCTATTGCTATTTGTATTTTGTTGTGGTCAGATTACGTCCTAATATTCGGACGACATTGGATGAAATCAAAATATTTCGTTTTTTCCTGCCTCAGCTCTGGCAGCATGAATTATTTTTTGTCGATATTCTGACGAAAATATGCGTATTCTACCACTATTTATATAGAATTATTTTGGACTATAAAATTATTTTTGTATAGTTTTTCTTGTAACTAGTTGTAAGTTACACTTATTTTCAGTTACAGACTTACAGTATTTGTTCATTTTGTTCAATAGCGTAAAGTGCGTCCTGCTGCGTTTTTAATTTTATACAGTGCAAATTATTGTGGTTTTACTGTTTTATATTTATTTTTAACCTTGGAATACGGCTATACCTACAGGAATAAAATATAAATGTTAACATGTTGGTTATGAAAAAAAGAATTATTTTAAGGAACAAATATATAAATTAGATATCTATAAGGGAACAAAATATAAAGTATGTTTACGAATTTGTCAAAATTTTGTTTTTTTCACTGTCGACCCAGTTTGGAATATGTGAGTGTGTTATAATAAACAACAAGTAATAACCAATATGTGATAAATTATGAGTTATCTCATGTTCGCATGTTGCATCGTTTTAGATTGAAACATATTCGTAATACCGGTCATCATCATAATAATATATGACTATCGGCGGCTGCGGTTTTTCATTACCACACTAGCTCTAAATCTTGGCAGTATTTCTCCTCCAATACCTAATTTTGGGTGCTCCTGAATTGCCTCCCATGATTTTTTTTTAAAAAAGGTTAAACGAATTGTTTCCCGACTTAGAAATATTATTCACTTGAATTACCTCATATTTTAGGTAGTGACCCTCATTATACTGGAATCACCACCAATAGCCATAATTAATCGATTTATAACCTTACATTATAAGAAATATTAATAAATTAAATAATAATTATAATTAATAATATATACATTGTATACAATTTTAGTATATATACTGTTTTAAAAAATTAAAAAAATTAATAATTAATAAATAAAATAATTTAGATGAAATTTATATATATCAGCTGCTATACAGTCAAAGACTTAAGTTTGTATATAATTATAAATATTTTAGTAAACAGACCAGCACAACAGTAATAATTAATAATAATAAAAAATAATAAATAGTCAATACATAAGTACAATAATTTTGATGAAATATAATTCTGTTATACAGTCAAAACCTTAAATTGTATCTTAGATTAGTTTCCGAGGCTTGAATTTAAAAATATGAGAATGAGGTGATGAAAAATTAGAATTATATTTATTATGAAATAATTTACAAGCGTTAGTAGATCTTTGTGCACTGAATATCATTTCAGCCCACATTTTCAGCAGAAAAGATGAATTTTCATCTATGTAATTTTCAACCAAATAATCGGAAATTTGCGTTGTTTTGACATTATTAGGTTTTAATTCACCAAGATCTATGGCGAAGATGTCATCTATCTAAAAACAAATAATTGTTAAAAATAAATAAATAGTTAAAAATTACAATAATTTCAGAATAAAATGTAATTAAAATTTTATTTCTTCTGGATTTAAAAATGAAATAAATATGTAATATTGCCAAATATGTATGCAAGATATTTTCCATTTTCGTGGTTTTTTAAATATTCCTTAGCTAAACCAATTTGTTGTATTATACGCCACCAAGGTTGACATAAATGAAATATATAGCCCTTAATTTCAATTTGTAGCCAAATTTCACGTAATGCATTATGTATTGATTTTTCAAAATCAACAATACACTATTTTGGTTCAAATATTTTTACGAACTTCACACATTGGTTACGTAATTCCACGAAAGCTTGTTTATATGATGCTTGACGTTTATCTTTTAGCAAAAAAAAAAAAAAAAATGATGGAGGTATATAATAATTATTACGAAATCCATGTATTGTAAACAATTGGCAAAAATATTGAGCACAATAGTCAAAAGTTCCATCCACATACGAGAAGTATAGTATATTGTGTACTGAGAAATATGATATTTTCGTCACACGAAAACATCACCAAACCATTTAATGGGTCATTTACCAATAAAAATTTTCATCTATAAATGTTTTAACCTCAATGGACGATAAAACTCTATGGACTTCATTCACATCTTGTGACAATTTCGAAAATATAAAATTCCGGGCATGATTCATATTATTTTTTATACAAGTTACATCCGAGCTTGTTAATGTACTTATATTACATTTTTTCATCTCGTCGTGGAATAGTTTTGCTCTTCATTTAGAGAGCTGTTCTAAAGCTTTTCGTTTTAAATTGTTGCTGAATATCTGTTTGTTGATTTTTTGCTCCGAGTCTTTCATACAATTGTGAATAAGCTTATTACTATTTTCGAACTGTATTTTATTACATTGGTTGGTTTTTAAATAAACTGAACAGATTTTTTTTTTTTGTACATGTCCATCGCTTAATGTTATTAGCTAAATTTTTTTGAAATCCAAACTTAAAACCATAACAAATTAAAATAGTATTGGCTTTTTCGTTAATAACGTTAACATCGTTCATTTTTATAAAACTATAATGTAACTACGTATAAACGTATTATTTGTTGGTAACGGTCACGCAAATGAAATTGAATATGTCGAACTGGTGATTACTGATGATGGGCTAATCTTTAAATGATAATCGATAAGATTATTGTATTCGACAAATTAATTGGTCTGGGAAATACTGTAAGTCTTATACATAATATTTTTAAACACTATGAAAATCGATATAATAATAATGATAGTACATTTATACAACTAAAGATATATTAATTAATAATCTAGGAATGATATAGGAGGCAATTCAAGTGTCACCCCAATTTCAATACCACTATAAGATATTATAGTAACATAAAACAAATAAAAATGGTATTTTCAGAATGTAATAGAGAATCAATACCCAATTTTAGACATTATTCATTATTTTAATGTATAATACGCATAGAACTACGACGACTATACCTGCTCAGCTTACAATAGCTAATATAATATACCTATAATATAGGTAAAGGTAATACTTGAGTAACTGCCGTATTTCGTGTTACATAAGAATACAATAGATTGATTTGTTTGTTATTTACGCTTTCTACTTTATTGTCAGACTACAAGCACCTATATACGTTTGGTTTGTATTCAACTTTATATACTCCTACAGGTAGCCCGAAAATGGCACAAGTCGGCAGCACTCGGCACTATATTAATTCAGTGCGATTACGCCGTTGGTTTGGTATTTCAAAACTGCCCGAAATTTACGGTAATACGACTTCACGCGAGACGCGATTTCGCTTCGTAGTTTGTGTTATATTTCGTACACCTTTATTAATATTATTAGATTTATAACAAGCAGTAAGTAGGTTTATCGTATGCAATTGAATCCTGCAGTTTATATAATTTGTTTAACTATATAGTTAGTCCTCGTCTTGTAAAATGTATGTTATTGATGCGAATCATTACAGTGAATATTGCGGTAATTATAAAATATTTTTTTTTTGTAAATATGATATATTAGCGACCAGTCGTCACACATGAACACATTATGCAATTATTAATAATCTATAAATATTTATAAATAATACTGCTGCAGTTATAAGTAATTCGTAGAATTTGGATCATAAATAAAAGTTTAATGAATTAACAAAAAGTTCAATAATTTCATATATTTTAACAATGTACTTAGGAGTTAGAATGGTACATGATAGAATGGTATAATATTATCCATTAAGTATATAGTAACGTTATTTACAATCTTAACGTTATACAAGTTTTGTGTTTATCGTTATTCAGAATTTAAAAGTTTTACAAGTTTTACGTTTATCGTTTGTTGTATAAAATAATATCTAGTGCGGTAATGACCCGAAATATAATAAGTTCTTGGATTGATCGCTAAGATTGATTGCTAAATCTCGTGGAACGTTTGCAAGTCCTGTATTATAAATATTCTGTGTGTTGTTTATTTTAATGTTTTATATGATTTTTAAATTTCTTGTTAAATCATTTTATAAGAATTTACACAAAAATAGTTATCTCTATGTACAACTAAATTACACCATATTATTCAATGGTACATCGATGGGTGACGGAACATATTCTATTAAATATTCTCATGCTATGAGTGAATTGCACGATTCATCTATTTATTCCATACATAGGTGATAGATGAATCACTGCATCTTGTATAGTACCCATAGGCGCAACTAGGGAGGTGCTTGGGGGCACAACAGTATTTTTAGTACCCCCTGGCTTCTGTTATAAAACGTCAAAAACAATGTGAGAAGACAGCAGTTTCTTTATTTTATATAGGATTTTTTTTTATTTGACGTTTTTATTAAAAAAAACTATTTAAAAAGAAAATTTTCCAAACTTTAACAAGTTATTTCAAATTGCAGTTACAATTCCAATAAGTTCTGTAACATGTGAACGGAATTTTCCAAGTATGCACAAAAACAAGGAAAATAGTTTTGAAATTAATTTAAAGTATATAATTATAGTTGCTATATGTTGTAAAATATCAGGTATATAAATATTATATTATCATAATAAGACAATTATTTACTTTGTAAATATACGGGTTAGTGAGATCGGTATACATAATTTTAGCATTCCGTAAAATGTAGGTCTAGTTGCGCCTATGATAGTACCTACTACCTATAACATTAATACAGGTTATAAAATAAATAATAATAATATACACCTTATTAACTATTACACCTATCTAAAATGTACATACATGAACAAAAAAAAAAAAACCATTACACTAGTGAGGTTTGACGTAAACACACAAAAGGTTTCACTGATGTATACATATACCGAATGAATTATACCTGTTATCATTGATTATAAATTTAGTATAAATATTAAGTTTATAAATACCTAGTAATACAATGAATTTAAAAACAGTTTTAATAAATAAAGTATTTTTAAAATAATATGCATATTGATTACAAAGAAATTATTCTGTTAGGAAAACATATGAGTTGTAAACACGTACGTTTGCCACATTTTAGGTTTAATATTTAGGGGCTTGTAAAATTGTAAAAAAAAATGAAAATACACATTATTATATTTTTATTTCAAGAAAACGTATAAATAGTAATATTCAGCTTTGAAATACGGGACAAAATATTACCATTAGTAAACACGATTCCTTTAATACGCTCATAATACCAAACAGTTGTGATGGTTAAAGTGTAACATGTTTTCTTTTATACGCTCATAATAATAATATATTATAACAAACAATTGTGTTGGTTAAGGTGTATTTCAGTCTTAAATATTATATACATATTTTTTGAACAATTATATTATATTATACTGTGTCAATACTCAATATGTAAATTTTATGTTATAGTGTCGTCCCTCCTTTATTAATGCCTATGCATGTTATACAGGTTACATACATTTACAAATATATTATTAATTGTTATTGTTTCGTTGTTTTACCTTCACATTTCACGGGAATATAATAAATTGTAATTTTCAAGTGTCCTATTTATTAATTTATATAGGTACAATCAGACCTTGTACGCTTGTACAGCTGTAAGTTAATCTACTAAATATATAGGTAGTTTAGTAGTTATTTGTATAATGTGTATAGATTACGATATTATACGATGCATAATAATTCCATAAAATTTGTACCTATTCACATACATACACAATGGACAAATTCGTAAAATTAATTTTAAAACTTTTTGTTCTTTATTAGATATTAATTTTCATCGTTAAATAATAATACTCTACTTATAATATTATATATGAATATACGAGATTACATCATACACGGATATTTTATCCAATTTTTAATCTATAACAAAATATGTTGTGTTTGAAGTTTAAAATATATATATATATATATATTGACGAGGTTTAAAAAAACGGTTTCGTTAAACTAATTTAGTAATGTCATATACTCATAAATTATGTTATTATAATAAAGCCTATAATATTAAAATAATTAAATGTAATTAATTAAGTTTAATGATATTTTTTTATACGCGATTTTTTTTATTCACGCGGTACAGTAGGACAGTAGGTGTATGATTAATGTCATAAATTATAATGATTAATCATCACATTTGTAGATGTGGCCGAGCGTGAACTCCCACTTGCACATAGGGATATTACATATTATTATTAGTTTCTACTTTGGAATAAATTTGTACGTAATGTTATGTGTCGTTTGGGCGACGGGCGTCTTAGTCTATAGACAATAATAGGATTCGTAGTTGGAAGCCAACACATTTACATAATTTTTTTCGTTACATATATTGACTATCGACTACAGCTTGTACCTACTTATATATTTGAGTAAAAATATAGCTGTGATTACTATAAACTAAACCCGGTTAACCTATAATATATATACATATTTTCATTTGATTTTAAATGAAATCTGCGAGAAAGTAATTAATCATGGTGTATAAAATAAAAAAAATATTTAAAACATGTTATGATTACTCAAATTATGATTCGCTGAATAAAAAAAAAGTTGTCAAATCAAAATCTTATGTATGAAAACCGTTTTATATTATATATAGTACTACGTATGTATATATTATATGTCTGTATAACGATATATATATATATTAGTTATTTCACAATAGTTAATTTGTTTATAAATTCTTAATGTAGAAATTATTTTTTTGTATAAAATAAAAAGTTTTATTTTCTACAAAATGCAATAGAGTCATTATTTTTCTTTAAACAAAAAATTGTTGTAAACATTTAATTGATAACTTAATTAGATAGAATAAAAAAAAACCAATTTGCCCAGCCAGCTTGATATTTATATTATATTACAATAATAGGACTATAAATGGAGTCGAAAACCTATAAATGACCGTGCAATGTATATACTTATAAGTGTAATATGTGAATGTATTTTACACACACACACATATATAGGTAGGTATATGTAATTATCGGAGTTCTTGTATGAATTACACACTATATATTATTACCGTATTGACAGAAGACTTTAATTTATTTGTTTTTTTTAGTTAATTTATATATATATATATATATATATATATTTATATTAACTAATTATAGAGACATCTTCTTTGCAAGTATAGACAGCTGAATTAGGTGTATAGTCATATAATATTATAATGGTTCTATAGTAGCCAATAAGGCTTTTACACGTCATGAAAGTACATAAATACGAATTGTTGAATTATATATTTATATTAGGACTTTGCCACATAATAGGTAGATACGTGTTATATATATTTTTTAAATAAAGCCGGCTTCACACCATACACTACCATATTGCGTTGAGTATTTTTAATGCATAAATAACAAACATGTTACCTATATTAAGTTGAATATATTTAGCTCTTGACAAATAGTGTAGTGCAGGATCCAGTTGTTCGTAAACAAGCGGTGATGTAGGGTATGATATATATTTTTGATTGAATTCAGTATGAAAGTCGTAACAATTCTGAAAACTACCAATTAAGTTTGAGCAATAGAGTTCTAAATGATGGAATAAAATAAATTACATATATAATTTTTAACTTATATAGTTTTTTCAGAAAAAGTCTACACTATTGTTTGTATTTATGAGAAAAATGTGTAGTTATTTCATTATAGGTTCCCAGTATATATTTTACATATTGTGTAAAATAAACACCTACATAATGACAGGCGGCAGTAAACGAATTTTATACTTATATTACAACAACTATAATACTCTACAATTCTACATATATTATAGATAGGTATAGTATATAGTAGGTAAATAAACGCGAGATATCTAGAAAATAGATCTAATCATTGATCTCACAAAATAACTTGTTAAACCGGGTTTTCACAATGATAGTAAAACGTGATAGTTGCAATCGTAAGTCGTAGCAACTATTATCATGATAGTTTATTACAAATACATACTGTCATTGCGAGGACAACACCTTTATGACATTAATTGTTGTCACCACTTTCCCGTCAAAACATGATAATATATTGATATCGTATACTATCAAACGTGCACGCGATACCTATAATAGTCGATAGTGAATTTGGGTAACTTGAGTAGTTGCCAAGTCTCATTATTTATTTATATACAAAAATTTTTTTTTTCGTTTGTTAGGAGTGGGGTGCATCGTGCATGCGTGCTTTACAACAATGAATTTAAAATACATAATAATCAAAAACATTTTTACACTATAATTATACATTTTTTAACGTTTTAATGTTAAATAAGGAAATTTAAAATATTATCTTAAGAAGTTTGGTTAGGTTTAATGCAATGCTCATGGCTTAACTACTGAACGTATAAATTAACATAATTTTAATTTTATATTTTTGTATGTTTTATTTTTTTTTATTAGCTTCCAATTAAAACTTATTATAGGTTTTTGTGTGTTTAGAATGAAAAATAAAGATGTTGCTGTTCAACCGATAAAAATCATCGCCGTTGAGTCATTTCCTACTTTCTCATGATATTTTTTTAATCACTGAGTCATTCAACTTTCTTAATTGTATAAATATATATATTTAATTGATTACATTTATATTAAAATAAAATAAAGAAAAACATTTTATAATGGAATTTGTGCGATCATAATGCTTTTTTTTTAGTGGAATTATTCTTTTGATTATCTATTTATTAGAGCATTTCAATTCAAGCCTTAATAATTACCTATTTTTTTAAAAAAAAAAAACGCTAATTAATTGCACATATAGATTATAGGTTAAATTAGGGTAATTCCATTGATCTCACAGTTAATACGATACACCACTGCGATGGATGTAATGAAAACTCCACTTAATAAGTTGAGTCTTCGGTTACCACACTTATAACTTATAGCTACCACGTTTTGAAATATATTGATGTCAAATGAAATGAAATCAAATGAACACTATATGTTTTTCGTACCAACTGTAATCCGATGCCATTTACTAAAGCCCCATTCAAATTCTCACTTCTCACTCTGACCAATTTTTACCGTGGTTAGTTACAGTGCAATACTGTAATGCCGCTGAACATCTAATATTTGTACGGGACTATTAGGATGAAAGGATACGCTATAATTTTTTTAAAAAATTAATTGATAAATTTCTTATTTATTTTCTCCTTAATATTTTAATGTCCACGGAAAATATAACTTAAAAGTGGATATTTTTAATTTTAAAAATGTGGTACAATTTAAATTAAGGTTGGAATCAATTAAATTCTAATATTTCTTATTATAATATATTCATTATTATTATATAATATATATCGTGTATATTATTTATTAATTACTGTTATTATTTTATTATAATTATTTATTTATTTTGTAAATCCATATACTAATTAATTTCCTTTTTTACCGCTGTTGCCTATTTATTATTGTATGTAAAATTGAGTTTTATTATCCGTAAATAAAGAATTATTATTATTTTACCAAGATTTTATTTGGATTTTATAGACCTAAATAGGTTATGGCACGAATATCCGTACACATGAAATGTGTGTATCTGTGTGAGTATATTATATAGCACAATCACAAAATATTATTTTAAAAAATATATACCTATAGTACCTATACTAATTACTATCACCACTAGTAATCTGTGAATAATAATTGTTATTGCTGTGCATCTTGGCTTAATAACTCTCGGACAAAACGACGACTTTCGTCAGTCGCCGTTCGAATGGCTCATTGTAGAAACCACAATATCAAAATTAGATGTATAAAATGTCTATAAAATATCTGAAAATGATCTGAAAAGAGAATAACAACAAACATAACATATAGAAAAGATTTTTTATTTTCATTAGTTAATATTAAAATATGTACTTTATATGCTATATTGCTATACACCTACATCATACTACGTTTAAATTAATAAAACTAATAAATTTTCAAGAATGCAAAAGTAAATGTAAAACGTATTAAATTTTCTCTAAAATGGTGTATGGCGTATTTAAATAATATTTTATCTATTATTTTTTATTATTGTCATAAGGGACAAAAAAAATGTTATTGTATATTAGTGCATTTTTATTTATTAAAATTTTATAATTTTATAGAAAATAAAAATTAATTGAACATAATACTTGAGCAGATTTAGTAGATAAAGTCCTAATATAATTTAAATTATATATAGGTACCCATAGCATTTAACTGGGTTGGCGTAACTCAGTTGGCTAGTTAATAATAAATACAATATAAATATAAAATATTTTTTTGTTCTTATAGTTTATATTTTAAACAAAAGATACAGTATTTTTTCCAAAATTAAAATATATTATGCATAGATATCTTGATTAGCCATATAAATATGTACCTAATTATTATGTATAAATACAATTTCGGCGTGAAACGACTTTCGTATCCAGATGTTCAATTAACATAATATCCAGAATTTTGAAACACAAAATATACTTCTATATTGTATTGGTAATAACCACTGCATTCTCAACTAAAAGTTAAAACTAGTTTGTAAACTCACCTGTCTCCACCATTATCGTGGTATCAATTCCATGAATGCACATTCTATGTTCATTTTTTAAATAGTCAGAAATATACATAACACAGCATAGTTGTGTCAGTGTTATAAAAAAAAAATAATAATGCTAATATAATATAATTCATTAATACGAACTATAAAATATTAACTATAATTATGTATACGATTAAACAGTTGTGTGACAATGCGGTGTGATTCATCAATGTATGAATGCTATTATGGCGATTATACGATAAGAATACAATTTTACATATTATACATATACTTATTATACCTTAACAAAAAGATGCTGATTGTACAAAAATAATAAATAGATTGCATAATATGCATTATGACAATTTAAAATACAATAAAAAAAACATTATTATATCCTGAACCCATGATTCAAATTACAATATAATTTAAATCTATAATGTAGGTACTCATACAAACAATTATTAATTTTATAATTCAGGAGGGTACAAAAGAAAAAACCAGCTACCATCCCAAAAAATATATCTATATTTAAAAAAATTTTTGTAATTATAATTAATCCAACTTTGGTATTTTGTTACAATTCTTAATAAAAACCCATCCTGAAAAAAATTATCAATTTTTATTTCAGACAGCTAATATTCTTATTTTTAAATTTGATAGTGAGTCAATTTATTGTTATATTTAAATTAACAATATGAATTGGATTAGTGAACGCTAAACATCAATTTGATAAGTGTGTGTTTGTAAAACACACGAGAGCGTTATAAATTTTGTTGGGAGAACAATTAATGTTCTTAAAAGAAGTTTAATAAACCAAATTAGGAGGGCTTCAGAAACGGACGCACCTTTAAATTATTATTATTATATAATAACTTATTATTTAGTAAATTATACTTATTGGTTGTTTCTATTTTTATCGGTTATACTTTTAACTAAAAAATTCAAATTTCACAGTTTATATTACGTATCTACTCTATACTTATATGATAGGTTAGGTTAGGTTTAATATTATTTATTTTAAATAATTTTAGATTTTATTTAGATATTAAATAAATAATCATACAATTCAAAAATAAAGAACGTTTAGCCTGATTTTTTATATCAAAATATTAAAGCAATGACGTTGTTGAAATATTGGAATTTATAAATCATTGGCAGAAGCGATGATCTTATACAGTATGAGAAACAATAAATTTAATGAAATGGGATCATTATAACTCATGAAATTAGGACACGATTTTGTGGTTGCTTATGTAGTTGTATAGCAATCTACAGATTTAACATTACTAATTGGACAGGCACTACAAAAAAACTGAGTCTAAACCAGGGTTTGCATTTGTAATCAAAATTTCGTTTTACGTTATCTAAACGTTACGCAATTTTTGCGATAATTGTTATTTAAAATTTAAACTTTACACAAGTTTTGCGTTTATCGTTATTTAGAATTAAAATTTTGTACAACTTTTGCGTTTATTGATTATCATTTATAGTAAAACATAATATCTATTACGGGGGATGGCCCGGATACGGAATATAACAAATTCTTGGATTGATCACTAAGATTGGAATAAATATTTCTACGAAACCAATATTATAACTTTTAAATAAATGGATTTTAAATTATTTCGTTTTGCCTTATTTTTTGTTTAATGATATTCTATAAATTAATATTTTCTAATATAAATAATCACATTAAGTTATACTGTTAATGAAGGCACTCATAAAAGTGAACAAATTAATGTTCACATATTTTATTAAAGAAAATATTATTTCAATGTATAACATAAATGAACAAATATCACTGATTAGTGTCACATATTTAATAAGTAAGTATGTATGGATAAAATATTTTAATTTAAATAAATATATAAAGGCATATGAAAAGTTCTTAAAAAATTAAAATTTTTCAAGATTAAGCAATTATGTGTATAATATTTTTTTTCTTTTCTTTATTTATTATATATTATATTTTATTATATTATTATTATTAAACAAATTTTGATATAAAAAAAGGTATATAATGAGTACAATATTCATTTATGTTACTTATATTTGCTGTCATTAAATAAATAAATATTTTAACTATATTGCTTCTCTTCAATTTATAGGTAAGCCAATAACCTTAGTTGTTGAGGCTTTAATCAATAATAAAAAAAATATATATATACCTATATATTTATGTATGGTGGATATACTTATATTTTATTTTAATGAAAACTTTTTTTCGGGCACTACTTACTTTTCCGTCCAATTGAAATTTAATACCATAGATACTTTGAATAAATATATGATTTTTTGTTGATTTATTCTTTGAGTTTTAGATATTTTTAGTTATATTCAGTGTTTATGTAGACTGTAATCTGCAGTATATTAAATCAAGTACAAAACGATAAATTTGTCTTCACGTTACGCGCTATAGGTAGACAAAATATACGTTATTAAGATTTATTTGATGAGTCATTGTATTTTTTAAGATTTGTTGCAAATTTCTTCCATTCATTTCTTCAACCTTTTAAAATCCTCTCAACTCGAGCTGCTAATAATATTCAACATATACTTTAAAACTGATTCATTATTATTTTTATGTCACTATAAATTGTATAAATTATATAAATTTGATGACATTTGTAATTTTAGATTTTTAAAATGTAACTAATGACATAATATGTGTTCTATATAAACCATGATATGTGTTATCAATCTTTTCATATTTGACCTGTATTAAAACAAAGTGTGTGAAAATTATTATTTAAAACGTATTTAGAAATAACACTATGCCATACACTATATTTATAATAAAAATAACCAATGATTTAAGAACTAATATAATAAATAAACTCTCGCAGTAGTTCATATAAAATAGTGGAAAATGGAAATTATAATGTATGTACCTAATATACTCTAATGAGAAATGTCAGCTTTCTTACATTTATTTTTAAATATGTATTAATGAAAGTAATTTGACTTTGAGCTCTGACATTGTTCAATAATTAGAAAATGTCTGATATTTTTTAATTATGTTACTATAATCAAAATAATCCCACCAACTTTATTTTTTAACATATTATTATTATACACAGTAATTGGTATAATGCCTATGTATTGGATTGTGTATATTATAACTGATTAAAGATGATAATTTTAAACACACACACACACAATACTGTTAATAACACATAATACTTGAACATAAGACACTATGTATTTTTGTTGGTGGTTTAGTCATTGATTGATCACCTAATATCTACTAAAAGTACCATCAGAGAATTGAAAATTCCAAATAATATTATTATAGAATATTGAATATAATAATGTGTTTACGTTACTGGAGATTCTGATGATAGGTAATATTGAGACATGAGTATATATAGAGACAATTAGACCAAAGCCAAAAATCCAAATTAGTCAATGAAGATTAAATTAATCAATTCCGAATTTATTATATTCTAGGTAAATTGTACAGGGAAAAATGCGTTGAAAATCTACATTGAAATTATATCAGCACGATGATCAGCGCGGTGATGCGACATTTAATGCAATGCCTTTGATGATTTTTAAACAAATAACAAGTACTTATGCAGCATTTCAAAACGGGAAACCATTTAATTGTTCCATGCACATTCAATATTTATTTTGATGTCAGTATTGACCGAGGATGCATACATAATTAGGAATACCTATTAAATATTTATTTTTAAATAGTAAAATAATTGTTGATCACCAAAGTTAGGTATATTATATCTCATATCATATCAATATGACAATATAAAACATTATAACTTAAATAATGATATTTAATAAAACAATTTATACTATTATTACTCTATTGCGTGATTTGCATCAGGTATTAAAATTTTAAATTATAAAAAGTGTTCCTATCATAGGTTATGTAATTCTGATTATTGAAAAAAAATCGTTTTATTATTAAGAATTTTAAAATCAAATTATAACAAATTTTGTTATTTAGACAATTTTATAGATACAATAAAATACAATTTTGACTAGCTAATAATGAGTTATTTATTATTGGTAAATACTTGTGTGGAGTGATGATTGATTTGTAAATTATGTGTGTTTTTTTTATTTTTATTTATGCTTGTGTAAGTAGAAGAAAAAATGTTTCAATTCTTAATTTTGTGGGTGGTTTTTGGTGGAAAATTGAATCTAGTCATCACTTTTGAGAGGTAAAAATTGAAAATTCTTAACTTTTTCATTAAAATTATCGGAAGAAACAAAAAAAAAAAAAAAATGAAGAATAAACCGGAATTTTGGAAAAACTTTAGTAGTTTTCAACGAAATTAATAACCATAGATACTTAAAATTTTCACTAAATGTTTATATTATAATTTACTATATATGATAAAATATTCAAAATAGGTAGTTCTACTCTTTTTATCAAAATTACAAATATTTGCAAATTATTTTGCAGTTAAAAATATTATTAAATGTTCAGCTTATGAAATTATGATAGAAATTGTTAAAATATAGTTTCTTATAAATAGTTTATACTGTAATCAAAAAATCTAAAAACTACATAAACACAGTTGTTTAAACATTTTTTTTGACATTTTAAGTTCAAATTCAGAAAAAATTATAGATATCGAAACAAAAAATAATGATTTTAATTACTTTGTTGTAATTTAAAAAAATATAATTTGTGGATACTTGCAACTTTTAAAGTATATGATTATATTTTATACACATAATGATATTTTTAAATGCAATGTTTTCGGCAAAAATGTATTCAATCTACGGTCTTATACTAATTGTAAAATAAATTGCTTTAATAATATTATATCATAAAATATAGGTATTTAGTATAGTATAGACTGACAGATCATCTTTGTTTACAATTGATCATATTTATTGTTATTTGATCATAGTGTTTTTAATTTTATTTTAATACAACATTACAACGGTAAATTTTTAAATTTTGATTATTGTCTTATGAAATTAGGAAACAGTTTGACATATAATATAGAATTTCAATATACATTTTAGTTATTATTTTTTTGTACATTTTATATAAATTTATAAAAACTATAAATGTTAAAAAAATAGACATAAATATATTTAAATACGTGTACAAATAATTTACTTTCGCCAAATTAACTGTTCACCGAAACCACCTAATACCACCGTCATACCCATCGCATATACATTTCAGCGTAAATTTAGTGAGTGTAAAAAAATACTGGATAAATGCAAGTATACGCCATGTACCTCAGTTTACCACCTGTCACCCACAATAATACCAATGACCCAATATCTATATAATTCATTTTTTAAAAATAACAATGTCGAATACTCCTGCAGGATTTGGTCTATTTGGGTTTATTAAAAGTAAAAACACACCAATACAAATTGCATAGTGTTTTATTTGTCTTACTTCAGCACACATAGTGTAGGTTCGACTTAATAATATGATATATATATATATATATATATTACACACACGACACACTCTTGAACAATTTTTTTCGACGTTATAAATTAAAAGTTATAACCGTAATGTATTATGTAAATATACAAACAACCTCCTACTACCCCAAAAATATATACTTATATAATATAGACAAATTCCTAACTTAAATATTTTAATACTGTTCTTGACAAAACCCGTTCCAAAAAATTTATCAATTTTTATTTCAGACTGCTAATTGTTTATGTCCAAATGTGTTCAAATTGTATTTTAAAAAGACGTGATGCCCTCAAACATTGTTTCCGTCTTATAAACGCACAACACACATTTTCGGTCAGCTAAATTGCTTGAATTCTGCATTTTGTTTTGTTAGTTTTAATATTACAATAAATATACCTATTAAAAAATTCAAAGGTAAGAATTGTTTTATACGGTTTAATGGTGAAGTTTTAAATTTTTATATTACAAATACTTATAACTTGCGTTAATATTAAAATATTCTCAAGAACACAGATAATAATATTCTAACCTTCAAATTTGATAATAAGTCAATTTACTGTTATATTAAAACTAACAACACAAATTGGATTCTACTGGTATGATGCCTACGTCATATGACACACACGATGTTGATAAAAAATTCATTGTTATATATATATATATATATATATATATATATATATATATTATATATAATTATATCTGACAGTTTAATTAGTGTTCATACTATGATATGGGATTATATTTTAACTATCTATAAGTTATAACTGATAAGTTCTTTTTGGACTTTTGACTGTGTTAGATTATAATTTAAAGATAATTAATGTATTTTTTGTGTGTATAAAGAAGCATCATTACTGATAATTTTTACATTTTTTCTTTCGTGAGTTGCTATAATATCATATTTATATTATCTATATTAGGCTATATGTATGTATTTTAATTTCAGTTTTACTTAGTTTTATACCTATGTTTAAATTTATCTATGTATTTAATTATCAAAAATACGTTGCCTCGTTGTAATTATCTGCATCGGTAAATATTATATTTTAAATATTTAATATGATGCTATAATATCAACATGTGTGGTCTTCGTAATACAAACGTATACAACGTACCAAATTTGTGCTCGGCAGTTTCAATGTTTTTAGTAATAGAATGGTTTTAATCCATTATAAAACTTAAAAATTAGAATATTATCAGTGCTTTGTCTTAAATTTTTCACGATATTAATCAGAAATGAATGATCAGTGAATACTGTTTATTGACTTGTATTAAGAATAATTTTATATTTTTGATAATGCAGTAATAACGAGAATAAAGTGTTTTTTATATTTTGAATGTAATAATGACGAGTTCTTCTATATTAAAATAAAAAGAAAGCTAAATTTGTTTTCAATTACAGCCTTGAGAGAGGTCAATTCACTCTATTATTAAAGGTTACTACTTACTACATAAAATCGGAACTGTTGAACCTTGAATGCAAATTTGACATGTACATTTGTATAAAATAGAGACAACACATCATGTAGACGTGGTATCTTAATATTAATCAAATATGTAACATAAAAAGGGATTCGTTTTAGTAAAATGTAAGTATTTAAAATACAATTTAGCGTATTTTAAATGACATAAATATTAAAATATTTAAGGGCATTTGATATCATAAAAATTGCCTGTACAGTGTAATGAATAATGTTATTATAATAAAGTGATGATGATAAATAATAATAGAATATAATATAACTATATTATAATGTAAGTTGAATATATGTATTAGTAAGTGTACTTATTACAGAATTATAAATTATAATACAGAGGTAGTTATATTATTATAGTTATTATTGTTGTATGCACTTATATATATTATTACCTATATTGTAGGTTCAGGCGACCGTGTCAAATTGACGTGTGTACGACGCCCAGAAATTTAGTACCTATTTGGTAAAGGCGACACTCACGATTCACAGACACACACTCACTTATATCATCTATACGTACTATATATATTATATACTGGTCGGTATATTGAAATAATTACGTTTCTATATTAATTAATAATTCGATTGGTGTAGTAGGTACATTATTAATCCATATGGATAATTATGGAGTATCTATTAGATAGCGCGGTTTTGTGTAGTAAAAAATTATATTATATATCATAGTAGTAAATTGATACATACCTATCATGAAACTTCAAAACACCCCTCTCCGAGATCTGACAAGCCATAACGATATACTTGATTGTATAAGTTTTCACATGAGTCAGAAAGCATATTATGCGCTATAGTCATATTATAATTTATTATGTTACGGGTAATGTTAACATTTGGTTAATGTTGACATCAGTCAAATTTTAACATTATCCCCGATGCATATTTTTAATATCTTGGATAGTGTTAACATTAGCCAAATAATATGATATTAACCAAGGACCTTCGAATAATGTCTTAACAACTGTCAACTATAAGAATGTATCAATCATGAAATAAAGTATTTATGATTTTCTTAATAAAATGAAATATATTTAAGACATGATTAGCATTTACCACATATATAACTATAAAATATATATTAAATAATTAAAAAGGTTATATTATTTAATTATAAGAATAAAATATAATTTAAAATACTTATATTTAGTTTTTAATAAGTTGCTAATGATATAACGTTAAATTAAGTATTTTATTTTATAAATTATTTTTTTAAATATAGAATTAAAATGTTATTATTTATTACTACATGGCAAGCTTTCATGACATTTCTAATTGCACAAAGTACTAGAAGACTTGAATGACTACCATCATTCTTAACTATTAACATTTTCCACTATTGACTGGCCAACATTAACATTATACGGATAGTGTTGATATTTCATGTTTGTAATCGAAGGATTACACATTATCAAATATGTATGGTTAATGTCAACATTATCCAAATATTAATACTACTTGTAACATATATATACCTATCGATTATAGCCACGCATAAAACTGGTAATCAAAAAAAGCGGCTTGTGTTTACAATTACCATCATATAGGATTTTAGAATATGTATTTATATCATTTGTAATACTTATATTATAGACTATATATATACTGCATGCGTAGCATTAATTTTAAATATAATATTATAATAGTAAATACTTAATGAAACCGTTTTATACCGTATAATAGATACGAGTATATAGTACATATATACTCGATTGAGATATTGTCAACAGCGCGGGCACCAACAAATAAGAAAGGTATTTTTTTTTTTACTTTTAAACATAACTACTTAATTAATTTTCTAATAGTATGCCTAAATAATTTAATTAGTTAAAGAATCCATCTTAACAACTTAGTTTTTCTAAAAAATAATAAGTTAAGTTAAAATAATGTTTATATATTATATATATTATTATCTATAAATTAATTATTCTTTTGTTTAATCATTTTGAATTTACAGTGTTTTAAAATTAAAAAAAAAAACAAATAAATATTCCTTGATTTAATAATTTAATTGATACAAAAGTGTTATTGCATAAACCAAGGATCAGCAATTAGTTACTAATGGGGTCCGGATAAATTGAAAAAAAACTGTTGAGGTACGGAAAACTTTTGTACTTTTACCATGAAAAACGATTTTGAGCGAAGACAGTTTAACTTTTTGCTAATTAAGGATACCAAACAATTATTTTAATAATAGTATTACAATTTTAACAAATAACCGTATTAATTTTTTTTCAATTATTTAAAAAGTACTGGGAAATTTTTGTTTTTGTCCCATCAAAGTGCATACTAGGTCCAATTTGCTCCCAGAATCCTCCCTCAAAATTGATGATTGGAGTATTTTTTTTTACTATAAAAAAAGATAAAAATAAAACTCACATTATTTTAAAATGCATTAAACATTCTTTCCTCCCCTCAGAATTCATAGACTAAAATTATCTTTTAAAAATAGTCATATAGATTATAGATAATAACAATAATTATTATTATACAGTACAAATTTACACGTTTACGTACTATAATAATTATAAATATTAATAATATTATGACTTATGATATTATTATAATGGTGTTTACGATTTTAAACCACAGTAATTAGACTATATTTTAGCTGATAGTTCTAAATCCTAAATCCAAAAAGGAAAATGTTCCAATATTGTTTATATCGTATGATTAAAAATCGGGCATGCGATTGTGCCCAATAAAAAACTCGAACATAATTCGACCAAATTTGAGTGTTTGCACCCAGTTCGGACGCAGCCAACAATATACCTAGACACCTGTTATAGGACTATAATAATAGTCACGGAAGTTCAGACGCTATAGTCATTTAGCACTTGTGTCAATACGCGAACAGGATTACACGTAGGTATGGAAGTATCCATGATGTTTACAGAGTATAGCAAGTATTTGCAATTTTTTCATATTTACGACATACCGAGTTTTTATTCACAGTTTCTAATCCACACGTATGAATGCGAACGTCCATATGCTTATAATATTATATACGACGTCTTGCGATGAAACAAAGTAATACGCGCCAATGAGGCCCGATAGCCTGACAGCTCGCCTAACATAATATACACTGTTGAAAATTCTATTTTTGGCGGACGCGCTGCCCGCTTATTATACGGACAGGATGGAATAAATATTGCTGTGATATAATTACGGCAGTGTGTAACTCCACGATGACAGATCTGCAGTGTCGACAAATAATGTGCATATTATACTACAATAATGCGGTTGTACATGCGGCATGGGTGATGGGAGTATCAAGATTTATGGATTATAGAAAGAGGACGATGTATTATATGCGCTTGGAACTTCAAACGAGATCAAAAAAAAAAAAAAAAAAAAAATGACAAAATAAATAATGTTCATTTTTCACACATATAGCTGTTGAAATTATGTTTTTGATCTGTATCAAATCCTCCTGCTTCGCTGCACCCTAACCTGACAAAAATATATTAATATAATATGTTGTTATCGAAAACAGATGTATCTTATATTCTTGTTATAATCTTACTATTTATTTTATACATGTGTACAATATTTCTTGATGCTTTATAACTTATTACATTTAGGCGGTAGGTATATGGGTAGTTTAATTCTTATTTGTATACGAAGCAACATGAATTAATCCCAATAGACGTATGTCAAATTGTATAAAAAATTGTTTTATGGTTCACTAAAATTCAATAGACCAATGACCAATCATTAGCCACTAAATCATGTTTAAGGGATTTGGCTCATTGCTGATTCATTATAGTGATTGGTTATGAAACCTAGCAAATTTAGAAGATAAAACCATCAATATTGTAATATTTGTCAACTGACAACGATAAATAAAGTGTACTATATTAGGTACAAACAAAAACGAAAGATATTATCGTCTATGATATCTTAATCAATGATAAAAAAATTAATAACTGTGGAAATAAATAAAAAAAAAAATTAAGAAAGTCAGCACTGTCTTAAAAATTATTAGAGAACAACTCAAACATTTAAAATGGCTATAAATAGCTTAAAATTAGTCTAGATATTTTGAAAATTGCATTGTGTATAGAAATTAATTTAAATAATAGTGAAATGTTTTAAAATAATTAAAATAATGTAGGTATTATAATATAGTTCCTTAAATAAAAATAAATTATGCAGGTATCTATTATCCAAGGCTGAGCATTTATGAGTTAAAAAGTTGAAGTTAAGTTATTTTTAACTAAGTTATTTAACGAGCTACTTTTATTTTCATAAGTAACTTCTAACTTAACGAGTTTATTTTTTTAGTAACTTCTAACTTAATGAGTGAATTTATTTTAAAGTCACGTTAATTTATTTATTTTTCCTAATATAAATTTCATAGATTTAAAATTATATTTTGATTTTTATAACTTATTTTTATATAAACAAAAAATAATAATTGTTTGAAAAATCAAATACTATTTATGTTATTTTATTCTGTATTTTACAAAAGTTTTAAATTGTAAATTATCGGAAATGTATTATTTTATTTTATTATTTCGATATTTGAGATTTCAATAGGTATAAAATAACGTAATAAGTAGGTACTTAGTTACGAGTAAATAACGAAAAGGTTTAATATATATATATATAATGTATACCGTATAGTATTAAGGAGATTTGAAATAACTGACCATTTTTAAGGAGTTCATTATAGGGAATTTCCTAAATTCGTACGTGTAAATCGTGCAAATGTGTACGTAGTAAATGATTATTAATCATTAGTGCAAGTAAAAGAATTAATAGTGGAGTGATTTCGCACACGGTGTTGCGTAAGTGAACGGCACAGTATGCATTTATATACATTTTGTCAATTCTACCGATGGACTTAATAATGCAATAAATGTCAATAGTGAATTATATTAGTAGTTGTTAATTATTATTTATTTTGTTTTATTCACTAGCTTTTAGGTTAGGTATACAATATAAATGTGCTTATGTATAAAATGTGTACCTATAATTCCAATTTGTATTGCTCATATATACATACACTATATACAATATGTTATAAGATGTTCAACATTATGTTTTATTAAAGTTAATCAATTTTTTTTTAAATTTAGTCATGAATGCATTATTTTTTTGTGAATGTGGATTATGAATTTATTCTTTTTGAAAAAATAAATTTAGAACGTGAATGCGTTTTTTTTTTTTAATTGATATTCCAAACCCTTGGTGTTTTACAATAGAGTAAGGACATCAAACGGCGAATACGGCCGATAGGAGCGATAAAAGTTATTCCGGGTTTGTAGCATCCGCCAGAGTGCACAGGTGATACTGTTTATACAATATGAAAAGATTAGGACATTGTTGGTTTTTATATTATTATTTGACGCTAAACGATAAAACCTATAAATAATTAATATATACCTAAAATTATTTAAAGAGCATTTTTTTTTTCATATAACGTGAATAAAGTTTCAATTATTTACGTTCTTTCAAAATGCGAAAACAACCAATCACGAAAACATAGGTAGTAGGCATCTATTCTTATTAAAATAACATGAATCATATTAACTGTTAGTCTGCTACGCTAGGTAGGTATATGTTTTAAATGGAGAAGAACTACGCAGTGAATTATAATACTTAAAACTTGTTCCTAACTGGAACAGATAGTCAATACAATTTGTTGGATGTGAATTTTTGATATCTGTGCAGATAGCTTAGCTTAGATAGCTTAAATAATGATAATTATTTCGTTGTAATTTAAAAATATTTTTTATGGGTACTTAAATTTTTTAAAGTATATAATTATATTTTATACACACAGTGACATTTTCAAATGTAATGTTTTCGGAAAAAATTAATTCAACCTACTGTATTATCAATAAAAAGTGAATTATTTTAACAGTAATAATATCATAAAATATACTTTTTATGCATTTTTTTTTATTTTCCTAAATAGATATTATATAGATTTTTATTTATATTATTTCACTGATTTCCATGTCATCACATTATATTTAAAAATATTGTTAATTAATTATTATTTTTTTATACATTACTTCTGGTTAGGTTTAATAAATTTTGATGAGCTTTCGTCAAGACTGGGCAAGATACTTGCTGCAGATAAGTTTTTACTTTAATTAATGATGAAATCCATCAAAATAATTAGTTTATATTAATGTATTTTTTTACGTAAGAGTATTGAGTATAGATAGTATACTATTTATACTCAATAGTAATAATGTATAACTTAATAGTAAATTTTTTTAAATTTTTTTAATAAATTATGCTAATCAAATATAGAAAATATGAAATGTAACAGTAAAATATTAAAATTTATTTTGTCAAAAACTGATTATAATATTTATTAGTTCGGTTTGTATTAGTAATTTAATAAATTGGTGTTTCCCACGGTCGTATAGAATTCATCTCTAAAGCTTCGCATCCAACTAATTTATTGTCTACATTTTTAAAGTAAATCGATACCTTTATATTCCATAAAAAAAAACTTTGGTAAGTTGAGATCTTCCAAATTCTTCAAGTCAAATCCTGACGTTGTATATATTCTCTGTAAATATTTGGAAATAAATTATTACAAATACATAATATATTGGACGATGAAGCACACACATTGTTATTATTTTAAATTATTATAATTTAATGATTATTATAGTCCAACATTAGCTTAAAAATATGTAAGAATTTTAGATTTTCAGTGGATTGAGGAATGTATTGATTTTACAATGATGTGTTTTTTGTGTCTGTCATCATTTTTTAGGGAAGTAAAAATGCATTTCTTCATCAATAACTTTTTTGGTAGAAAAGTGAATCTAGTTGGTACTTTGGGGGGTCAAAAGTAAAAAATTCCTAAACGTCATCAAACGCATCGAGAAAAACAATAAAATAAGTAAGAGAAAAATAGGAATTTTTACGCAAAGCCAATTTTTCAAAAAATTGATTTTGTTTTTTTAGTATAATACCAAAAATAATAACAATAGATATATGATATTTTCACAAAATGTTTATATAAGAAATTTATATGCACAATACAAATTTTAATATATTTTAACTTGTTTTGAGCTATTTATAGGCATAATCAATTTTCGAGTTATTTTTTTATTATTGTCAATAAAAATGTTTTCATTCAGTCAAAAAACTTTAAAGGTTAATACAAGGTTCTTTATAACTCGTTGTAAGTGAAAATTAAAAAAAAGTTGAACGTAAGCCTTTAATAGTTTTTTATAAACGTTTAAAGTTAAGATTTCAATAAAATACGTAAAAATCACAAAAAATTGCATTTTTTTTTGATTAAGAAATTTTTTACTATTTAAATCTAAGATTTGAAAATTCAACACAAGATTTTTTAAAAATTTTTCTACCTTTCTAAAAAAAAAAATTACCCTAATGTTAAACTAATTTTTATAAGCGTTTGAAATTAGACATTGGATATTCACTCGTAAATTACAGATTTCTTAGGGAACGATTTTCTTATTTTGTTGTAAATAAAAAAGGAATAACCCTAAACATTTGAAATTTTCACCAAATATTAAGATTATCTATAAATATTGATAAGAAAATTTTTGTTTGGTTAAATTGCTTGAAAAATTAATGCAATATTCTTCATAAGTTGTTATAATAGCTGATTAAAAATATTAAAAATACATAGGAACAATTTTTTTAATATATTTATTAATTATTTATAAATTTTTTTTTTATAAGCATTTAAACTTCAAATGTTGATCAAAATTCATCATTGAACATTTGTAAATTAATTTTTAATTAAAAATTTGTAAAATGTTCAGTTTTTATAACTACGGATTGAAAATATAAAACGAGGATTTTCGTAAGTTGTTCTTAACGCAATTTAAAAAAAATATTTAAGATATAAATGCACACTTTTTTTTATAAGCATTTAAAGTTCAAATTTTTACTAAATTCGTCAAAATGTTCAATGTTTGCAAACTATTTTATATAGTTAAAAAAATATAAAATGATCTGTTTTTATAGCTAAGGATTGAAAATTTGAAACAAGGTTTTTCCTAAATATTTAATAGTGTAACCAAAAAATTCATAAAAATTTATTTATATGGTTGAATTTTATAGACATTTTAAATTTAAATTTGGACGAAATTAGATATTTAAATGAAGAAAAATGATGTTATAGTTATTTTGTTGTAATTTAAAAATATTTTTCGTGAACACTTGAAACTTTTAAAGTATATTATTACATTTTATACACTCAATGACTTTTTAAAATTAAATATTTTCTATAAAAATTAATTCAACTTACTATATTATTAATAGTAAAATTAATTAATTTATCGGCAATGATACCCTAAAAAATACTTAGGTAGGCTGACAAACCGTCTTCGCTCAAAATCGTATTTCGTATACAATGATTTATATCATTGAATTCAAATTTAATACATCCATAAGACGTGATCCATTCGACTTCTACTGTACAGCAGAGCGGTATTCACTTGCTGACTTTTTTAATGTTAATTTAATTGTTTTTAAATCGTTAAACGATTTACATAGATTATAGTAATTATTATAAGATTATATAATTGTTTTTAATGTTTTTTATACATTACCGCTGGTAGTGGACAGTTATCAGTTGGAACGTTAAAAGCCTTTATACTTTCAGACCAAGCATTCCCTAGGAGATTTTTCAGATTACTAGATCATACTTTTTTGTAATGATAATATATGCATTTATTACTCAACCACCAATTGAACCTCAAGACGAAAAAATAATGTCAAGCTATACAAATAAATAATATGTTGCATTAGGTAAGATATAAACTACGAACATTTACGATTCAAGTGGAAATAAAAAATTTAATAAATAAATTATGTATATAATCACAATTCAATTAATTCAATTAATTTGATTAATACAATTTATGTGCTCCGATAAAAACAAACAAATTTTTAGAAATTTAATGCCGATTTTTATTTTTACTTAATTTTTTATTAATTATTGATCAAATTAAGTAATATCGGCCATTTCATAGAAATAAAATATGCACTCCTTATTATGATCCAACTAATGGAGTAGGTATGTAATATGTATGTATGTTACTAATATATAGTAGTACTATGAAATTTTCGTATAATGAACTTTCACATAACGTAATTTTTTCGTTAATTTAAATATTATAACCAAATAAATGTAACTTATTGATCCTGCACGACATTGCGGGTGAAAAGTTATATAATGTCTACGAATTTATCAAATTTTAAACTCCATTAAATATAAATTACACATTAATTTATATAATTTGATTAAGTATAAGACACAAGACTAAAATTATATCCAATCATAATAACTATTTTATTTTTTGCAACCATGAAATGGTAACCCTATGGAAATAAAATAATATTCGTTTTTGGTGATTCAACATATTCCCGTCTGAACCACTATTTAAAATGCGAATTTCACAAAATTATTTCTAAGTGCATCTATACAATTACATTTTCTAAAATCTCAAATTAATAAGTACGATAGTTGTGCGTTGGATACAAATCAGTCAGGACTGCTTCTTTTATATAAACAGGTTTTATTGAACAACATGTTTCTATTCAAAGAACTTTTTTTTCTACAAATATTAAATTAACCATTATATACTTACGGTTAGAAAAGTAGGTGCTGTAGTTATTATATTTCCTTTTAATTCAGTTATAATTGATGTTTTTTTACTAAAATATAAATTTAATTTAATTGAATGGTTTTTTGATGATTCACAATGATAAATTCTATGATACACAAAACGGTATTCTCCCTGTAATAAGAGTAATATATAATTTTATATAAAAATTTCATATATAATTTATGCACAATAATCATTATTATAGAAAATAATATGCAATATGTTTAATAAATCAAGCAAATTATTAAGTTACCATAGGCAAGTTTGTGATAAAACGATTTCGCGATTGAGACAATAAGTAAAACCCAATAAATACGGACATTTGTATTATTCTCATTTGGTCAGTGATATATAATTTCAACAATGATATAGTTTTACATGAGTTTTCAACAGTAAAAATGAATATAACAGCCACTAGTTAAAAAATATATTGATACATTTAAAGGTATGTTTGATTGATATGTTTGAACTGTAACCTCTAAGTATTACCGGAAGTATTTATATAATTTTATTTAACAGGAAAAATATAATTAAGTTGGTTTTAAACTACAGTCATTGTTAGATTGTCAAGACTAAAAATTAATATAATAACGCCCAGTTGTATGAAACATTTATTAATTTAATAGTTTAACACAATTTAATGGACCAATTATGAGCCATTAAATCATGTTTAAGTGACCATTACCTACTTTTGATTCGTTAAATATTTAGTGATTATTTACATATGTAAAATACTAATTTTAATATTTGATGAAAATGTCATACATTTATGTTTAAATGAGAAGATAAAAAGTGTCTTTAGACATCAAAAAAGACGCATAATTGAAAAATCAGTATGTTTTTGCTCTGCTCAGAATCTAAAAAGAAGTTAATAAATATCAAGTATAATATTTTCTGTCTTGAATCGTTTAAAATATTATACTGTTCTGAATAAAATCTCCTACAAATCTAAAATTTATTATCAATAATATTTTTCCGTCTTAATTACAATTTTTCAAGGTTCTGGTTAATTTTTGATTTTTTTTTTGTGGCGATGCCTCTTTAAAGTTTATAACTAATATGTATAATAATTAATAGGTAGTCAAATATTAATCAGAGTTTCGTATACTTATGGCTTCTATAGATTTGATATTTTAGTATTTTACCAAAGTTTGTAAATAAGTTTGGCTATTTTAAGAACATTACCTGTACCTATTGCACTTGTTTAGTCTTAAAACATGGTAGGAATATATATTTAAGTATTATCCATTATTATAGTTTACTGATGAATATATTATGACGAGCTTTTCTCATTTTTCGAATTACATTCAAACTTTTTGTAAGTCAATTCTATTCCGGGCTTATTACCATACACATGTCATCGTTCTAATTCCGAGTAATATGAAAATTCTTCTAGGTAGATATGTTCATAAATTGTGATTATTCAAACAAGGAACTTCTCGTTGAGAAACCACGTTTTTCGATTAGATTTGAAATTATATCCGACTGTAATATTTTATAAACAACCGCAACGCATATAGAAACAACGAATGAGACGGTTCGTATAATAATAATATTATTAACTGCTTGGGTATATTGCTACTTGCTATGATATTCGTAATACGTAAACCATATATTTTATTATATATATTATGATGATGTGTAATTATACAAACCTATAATATTATATAGGTATATGTATATAACAATATATGCCATATGGTATATAGTACTGGTATATGGTATATACTATGCACTAGTCTTACAACCGTGTAAATGGATATAATAATAAAAATGATAAACATTAATATATGTAGGTGACCTCCAGGCGAGACACGACTTTGCTGATAAAACAATATAGTTCGTGAAAGAAAATTAATATCAGTGTATTGGTTAGTATTATTACGTTATAAGTGTTGTTAACAGTTGACAGGAGAAAACAAAAATAAATGCATTGTGTACTATTTAACATAGAGCATAATACCAGACATACTTGATATATTCAGAAAGGAAAAATTTCAAGTTTCCGGAATCACTAGCCGAATTGCTCAATTAAGAGTCAGAACCTCGACTTTATTTTTACCACAATTAAATTCAACGTTGTTGGTAATTTACTCAAAATACTGTACAGTATCACCTAATTGTTCACTGAGTTGTGTACTCGTGTGTATTTTGTCATATGTGCATATTTGTGATCTATGAATCAATTTTTTATGTATAATCCATATAAGGTTCTGAATTTAAAATTTTATTCTTCACGAAATTATGAAAAATATATATTTTTTTATATATAATATTGTGATATATACGATTGGTGATCTAAGTGATTACACATAGTAAGCACTGATGATGTAATTAGGTAGGTACCTAGGTATCTTGTAAACGGTTTTTACTTAATCACTTAATTATCACTTATCAATTGGGTCTTGTAGTGCTTTTTAGAGTCAAATTATGGTAACATTACATTAACGTTAGCCAGTTTTAATGCATTTCAGTTTTGAGTATTTACAAATGTTCTCTTTCTTAGTAACATTACCTATATTAATAATAATAAATAATAACTAATAACACTGCTATAATTTTATAAATATAATATTACAATTTGTTATAATTATCAAATAGTATTAAGTAACAAAAATACTAAATAACAAATATAAAGCATCAAACATTTTTTATTTTATGAGTTCAGCTCAAAAATTGTAACTTTATGTGGTTATATTTTGTTATGCTTAAATTGTTTTACATTGATATATGATGCAACATGTACATAGTATACATACATAACGTTCCAAGCATTAAACATATAAAAGGTATACCCTTAAAATTGTAAAAGTAGGTAGCCCAATTAAAATATTGTACAAATAATTAGTACATAGGTACTCATTATTCTTTCATAAAGTAAATAGAGATATTTAAAATTTATCACAAAGCTGCACTGTATGCCGTGTGATTAAAGACAAACCAGAACTTTTAGCATCAACAACCTATATAAAAAAAAAATGGATAAAACTTCCAAATCTACAAGTGACACAAGAAATTAAATTAAAATTGTAAATCGTTTCCAAATTTACATTGAACACTTATAAACCCACAGAACTTATCAAAAGTCAAGGAAATCTCTAATGTATAAATATATTATAGTCTGTAGTAGGGAGTAGGATGGGTGTCCATCAATACTTACTCAAGTAGTTTGCGGAAGATATGGAAATTTGAATTTTATTTAGTTTGTCTACGAATGGAATCAGTCTCTGACGGTCGTTTATTTTTAACTATACAATTGAATTAAGAGTATTGTAGAGTCTGGTGTATATTCTGGTCATATAATTTCAGCGTTTTGGTGATAGTGCGGGTACTTAACAATCAGATTAAATAATTATACACACTAAAATTATTGTCTCAAAATCCTACGGACAGTAAACATAATCAAGTAGGTATACATATACACTATAAGAGAACGCACATCCACATTTTATTGCCATATATAAGCAATTTTAACAATTTATTTAGAAAGCAAAAATATATATCTATTTTAATTTATTTTTGAAGTAATTTTTATGTAATCTTACAAGTGACATGGCCCATTCCAGTTATGATTCCATACGTTTTATGACATCTTTATAAATATTACGGAGTTTTCTCTTATCCAAAAATTTCGTAGCTCCCTAAATACATAAAATTTTTCCTTACCTTAGAAATATATAAATTACTTTGAGGTTCAGAATTTATACATTTTTTTAATTTTCATACCTTAGACTGGACAATTCAATATAAAATACTTTAATATGTTTATCGATTGTTGTATGTTTAGTTATTTGTTATTGTCGTAATAATATAAATAATTAATGTCTACGCATGTAATTTTGTTTTAAAGTTTTATTTTATGGTGAAATACTTAAAATCAAAAATTAAAATAAATGTTGTCAAAACAATATTATAAACACAAATAGTTTATTTTGCTAAAGACATGGTTAAAAACAGAATAAAACTGCTTTCAAATTCTGTTTTTTATCTAAAGAAAAAACTAACAAACAACTTTGGCATAATGTGTCATGAACGTGCGCAAATGTGTTAGAAATAGCACAATATAATATTAAATATAGAAATAGTGCGGAATTACATTATTTATAATCATTTTATCTGCGACAATCATAGTCAAACTCTATATTGCTAATAAAAATATGATTTGGGAAGGCGGCGCATACTGCAACTCATACAGCCATAAATATTGAATATTGCCTATAATATATCCCTTAAAAACACTTAAAAAATATAAATACATTTACAGTGGTAGGATAAATACTAAATAGATAAATTGTCTTCAAACTCTTCTTATAGTAAATTGTAGTATTACTATATTATAGTATAAATATTTATTAATTATACGTATTGTATGCAATATTTGTTTGTGAAAGTGATAAAACAATATAATATTAAGAAAAGTTTAAATTCTTATGTGTTCTCAGATCAAAAATTTTAATTTACTCGGCGCTCGTAAAATCGTCGTAAAAACCAACGTTTGTTTACTTTTTTAAAAACACTTTTGATATGTTATGTTTGCTAAAAAATAAGTACTGTGATATTGTGATAAGATTTAATATAATCAAAAAAGGTGTGGGATTATAGTTAAATTTTTGTTTTCAAAGAAAGCACATATAGTTTTTTCTAAGAATTTAATTAACCGTTTCTGACGTTTTGACGTTTTGGGACCTACTACGCATCTATCGGCCGAGGGGAACACTCATGCCGATGACCTGTGAGCCGAGCCGCATGTTTCCTGAAAAGGAGTATCGGTGGTCACAGCTCACAGGTTTTGGATTACACATATATAATAATTGATGATGAGTATATTAATAAAATAAGAAAATTAGGTGACCAATTGTTAATTAGTGAAAAAAAATGTTTTTGAGGGTAAACAAGTTAATTTATTTTAAGAGTAGAATTTTAAGGGACTTTTGACATTATGGGGACAATTTATATAGTATATACGTGAACGAAAATCACGCCAATATAAATATCATAAAAATACGTGAACGACAATCAGAGTAATATAAATATCATGAAAAATATACATAAATGACAATCACGGTAGTGTATTTTTATAAGTAGTAATATAGCAAACACGTGTAAATAGTATTTTAATTGAAGATTGAAAAGATTAGCTTAAATAAAAAAAATAACGGACTTGCTGCCATGGTTTAAATATATATAAAACAATAACAAAATGGTGTTGCACACGTGGGGATAGGAGTAAGGAGGAACATTGGGGGTCTTAATACTTGACTGGTGACAACGTGAATTGATCTTCGGTGTTCGCCCGTCAGGCCCATTGACTGTTCAGCTCATCATGGCTGCGGTGTGTTTATCTCAAAGAAAACAATGTAGGTAGAATAATATGATTATTATAAAAAAAAAAGAACTTAATAAATCCGCCACGAGGTTGTAGTGTTGTTGACAGAAAACAACGGAGACGTCCAGACACCTCGGTTATCTTGGCAAAAAAGAACGAGTATAAATCCTGTTGTAACGGTCGTCTTCCACAAAATGTTCGACTGGGGGTAATTGTATGTCGAGCAGGGGAGTCCAGTGTAGGAATGAGAGGGGTAATTTACAATAATTAGGGGCAATACAGGTTGCCATGTAATCGTGTACCCGCAACGCAGCAACGGCGTCGACGGTAGCGATGCGCAGGAAATAGCTGACTACGTATTATCGAACATTAAATTCCGTGGAAAATGGAGGGTGGTAAAAGAATACTTATTACTGTTGTTTGTAATTGTGATTTATGATTAAATTGTTAATACATTAGTTTTATGATTTGTTTGTATTGAGAAGATGAAGGTGAAATGTAATTTGTAAAAATTAATAAAGGGCCTTAAAATCTGTGACGTTACATGTCTTAGTAAGCGGATTAAATTAAAACAAAACTATATAAATTATAAAAAAGTTGTCTTGAAATAAATCTTAAAATAAAAAATAAAATTATATTTACATATTTAATACTTAAATGCAGGCTACAGTCTACAAATAATTTCATATAGTATAATAAATTCAATAAAAATATTCTCATTGATATAAAAAATAAAAAACAATTTACAAAATTTTGCTTAGTTATATATACACATTTCACATTTTATAAATCGAATAGTTCGACATAATTAAATGGGGCAATATTATGGCAATGTTATCGTAATATTATAATATAATAGGACTTTTTTTATTTATTGTTTGATCATTTTTAATGAGGGACTTTTAAATGTTTAATAGTCCGTTGAATTCTAAAATGGATGTTCGGGATTTCAGACATCATCAATATGCATTTCACTGTTTACCTAAGTAGTAAATGATAGGATAATATGTTGTTATTGCTATATGTCAACTTTTAGGACATTACGGGGATGAAGGTATATATATTGCACAAAAACGAGATATACCCTTATTAATTTAAGCTTGTAGTCAGGCGGGAAGTTTATATAATGAAATATTACCTACCATGACAATATATTATTGTATTAACATTTCAAAATATGCACATGCAAAAATCAAACAGTATACCTTTTAAGTACACGTTTATTATTATACACTTGTATCGTACTATTATGTCATCAATTATGAAGTAAGTATAAATTATACAATATTCAATAAACAATTAAACTACAAAATAAAAAAAAAATAGTGAATATATTGATGCAACTGTCCCAAAAAGCAAGTTTGTGAAAGGGAACAGCAAGTTAAAAAAACAATTATTCAATATAAATTAAATACATTCTAAAATAATACTAAACATACATGCAAAATCCAAAAATTAAGTATTAAATAATTACTAAATACCATATTCAGTGTCACATATAAAATAAAACCTAATTTATAATATATTTAAATATAAATTATTTACATAGTTTACAAATTTAAAGTAGATATATCAAGATTTAATTGTCTTAAGAGACTAACATATGTACATAAAATATTTTTTTATTAAAATAATAAAAAAGAACATTATAAATACATAAACTAGTTATATTTTTGATATTCAAATCAATATATAAATCCGCAACATGATAACTATATAGTTTTTTTAATATAAATCTCAATAATGAATTTATTGTAACATTAAGTTTATGCATATACACGTCAGCAGAATTACTCCATACCACTAAACCATAACATAATATAAATTGTACTAAAGATATATATATATATATATACTAATCGTAAATAATTAATATGTCATGGCAGTGTTATGAATTACTAGTAAAATACTATTAAAATCATAGCTATTAATTTTACAACAATCACAATGTGCAAGTACGGGGACTAACATATGCAGCATATGTTACATCCATACATTTATCGAGGCCGACGGTCGCTGTCACCAATTATGGAGTTGCTATGAATTTTACTCGGGTGAAAAATGAAAAACAATCGAAAATACTTATGTATTACATTATACATTTAGCAGGTATCGTTACTGTTAATAATTTGTTGCAGCAACGTTGTGTATTTTAACTTTAATTGATATTACTTGCGTATATTCTGTTTAAATACTGTCTGACAATTTTACGACGTAGGAATATGATATAGTAATATTTAAAAGTGATGGATTAATGCATTATGATTAATGTCCTCTGTTTGAGTTTTTACATTCCGTGATCAGAGTATTAAAACGGAAACAACATAAAAGGTTGGTCCTAGACTATATATAATATTATTCGTGCAGCGTGCGATAATATTATGCATAATATTTCGATTGCCATGATAAAATGTTACAGTAATAAATTATTATATTAAATAATAAATCATGTTATTATAAAAAATAGAAACTGCTATTTATTGAAGAATAATAAAAAATTGTAAAATTTAAAATAAATGTGAATAGAAAGTTTATAAATTAATGTATTGTTTTAAATGATATTAACATAATATATTAAATTTTAATGTTATACTTATTTACATGTATTTATTTAGTGAAACTAAAAACGAATAACCATTTATACTTAAGACGTTCACCAAATGTTTATATTTTCATTCTCTATAAGTAAACGGTAGAATGTTCAAAACATTTTTTAATCTTTTTGAACTATCTAAATAAAGACATTAAACATTTTTGATTTTCGATTCTGAGCTGAGCGATGAATGTATTGATTTTACAATGATATGTGTTCTTATTTTTTTGTTTTTAGTGACTGTCATTATTCTTTTGGGGCTATAAAAGTACTTCGATTTTTTTACAACCGTATCTTTTCTGGTAGGAATATAAATCTTGTTGGTACTTAGAAGGATCAAAAGTAAAAAAAAATTTAATAGTTTTCAAAAGAGTCGGGGGAAAAATGTGTTTTTGCTATTTTTAAATTGCGGTAAGAAAAATGTATGAAGAACTTTAAATTCACCTTTGATTCAACTATCAAGAATTTTTAATCATAAAAAAAAAATAAAAATTGTATCATACTCAAATTACAAATATTTATAAATAGGTAAATAAATATCGAAATATTTTAAAAATTATATAATTTTTATTGAACGTTAACATAAATATTTAGTAACAATTTAAAGTCTCTACAATCATTCATTTTTGAACTTGAATAAAATACAACTTTTAAAAAATTATTTCTCATATAAATTTTTGTTTTTCTAAATTTTTTCCAAACGATTTTTTTGAACTGTTGGTACAGATTGTATATTTTTAACCCTCCATAATATATAGTACTATGCCATAAAATTACTAATCAAACAATTTTCTTATTTTGCTGTTATTCAAAAACAAATAACCTCAGATACTTGAAATTCACAAAATATTTATATTATCATTTACTAAACATGGTAGAATTTTTTTTAAATATTTTGGTTTTTTCTTTTATAAATGTCAATAAAAAATCATTCGCTAAGTCGAAAATCTCGAAAATGTAATACAAGGTTTCTCATAAGTTTTATTACAGTTATTAATAAAAAAATAAATAAAGACAATTTTTTTAAAAAATTATCTTAAGTTATAATTTTGACAAAATTAGATATTTAAATGAAAAATAAGATTTTTATTTATTTTTTGTTGTAAATTAATAATACTACTTGTGGGTACTTAAAACTTTTAACGTAAATTATTAAATTTTATTTTTATTATTTTACGTTTTTGAATGCAATGATTTCGGAAAAAATAATTTCAATCTACCATATTACCTAATAAATTAAATTAATTTATAATACCGATATAAAAACCTATAACACAAAATATACTTAGTTATAAGACTGACCGTCTTCGCTCAGAATCGTTTTTCGTATGCAATGGTTTATATTGAATTCAAATTTAATACATATATTATAGTGACTTCTCCTCAATGACGATGTACACTCTAAATCTACTATACAGCAGAGCAATAACTTACTTAAATCCATTTTTGTAGGTGATCTAAGTCCATTTAAGAATTAATCCCCCGTCACCTAAATCAATCGAAAATTTATTCTTATCTGGGATATATCATATATATTATATCTATAAATTCTTGTGATGCTGTGCATTTAGTGACTATCATCATGTTTGTTTAAGTGATACTCAAGACTCAACTCTATTATTTATTAATATCTTATAAAAAAAGAAGCCTATTCAGTTTTAATCGTTTTATTCCAAATCGCTTTTATGGCTATTACGAATTTACAGTTCTGTTTTTGTAACTGACAATCGTCATAGTGTACGTTGAACGTAATATATAATTAACCGACTGCAGTTTGTTGCGAGAGAGGAGCTTTGTGTCTTGTAAACTAGAAAATATTATAATGTTATCATATTATAATAATATTATAATTATAATATACTGTGTTTAACAGTTCAAGTGTGGAATTATAAATAATGAATGTTGGTGGAGGGATAATTGACAACTAAACATATTCGGTGTAATGAGGCAGATAAGTACATTTTTCATATAGCTCGTGGAGATATTATAGGTACTTATAAAAAGTTTCCCATGTAATTTCCAATGACAGTAACAAAGAAATCGGAATCGATAACATTTAACATTTAACATTTTTCTTAAATTATACTTGTCTGTATATTTGTATATATGTATAAAAGAAAAATTAATTGCTTTAAATATTAAGAACATACGAAACAATTTAAACATTATGGTAAATTAAAAATTACACAATATAATCTAAATGGTTGTTGAACATAAACTGGCTTGAAAAAATTACTTTATAAATGTCACTGTAAAACAAATTTAAACTAAAAGATAATTATATTCTTACGACTTCCATAGACTCACGAAGCTCATCCTCTTAGGTACTGAGGTATGTATATAAAAAAAGTCTACCGAACCCGAACCCGAACTCTAGCCCTTTCTGTTGCTAGCAGGTCTGCGGGTAAAATTGAGGCCAATATCGACGAGGCGTCGGCCGAAACTGTCCTATAAGCACGTATTGTGCGGAGTGCAATGGTCCTCTGTGCTCTTGCCAGTTCTGCGCGATTTTTAGCCGTTTTTGTACCGCGGACAGGCCAAGTTAGCGAGGCGTACAGCAACTTGCTGTTTGCCACAGTGCCAAGAAACGTTCTTTTGCTTTGCGACGGTCCGCCGAGGTTGGGTATCAGTCTGCCTATGGCTTTCGCTGAGTCAGTAGCCTTGTGGGAGGCCTGTTGTATGTGTTTGGTGAACGAGAGCCGCGTGTCGATCTCGACGCCGAGGTATCGCATTGACCGTTTGATAGGAATTACGTGTCCTTCAACCAGAAGCTCCGGGTTGTCGTATTTGTTTTTCCTTGTCATAACTACGGCCTCAGTTTTTTTTTTGGGGGGGGGGGAGCTAGCTTTAATCCGTTTTGTTCCATCCAAGTCGATACCTTAGCTAGCACAGGATTGAGCAGAGTGGCGGCTGCTTCGCCTGTGCGGGCGATGCCTATGACACACACATCATCGGCAAATGCCACGAGTTGGACACCCGACGGGGTTTTCATGCCCAGTAAATCGTCGTAAAAGACATTCCACAAGACCGGTCCGAGGACCGAGCCCTGGGGCACGCCGCACGTCGTACTTCGACGGTGGAGTGTTTCGCCGACTAATATGGATCGATCCTGTAGGTAGGATCTTATCATTTTCACGAGGTACGAGGGTACATTTTTCTACAATATATCTAAATGCACTAGCATATGTATTTGGACATCTGTCCGGCCGTAAAAAGTACGACAATGGAACATACTGTCCATTTTTAAAAATGTAAACAGTTAAAAGTTGATAGTCTATAAGCGTCTAAATACTTAACATACACTTTATTATAAAATTCACAATTTTTGTATAAGATTAATTGATTATTCTATTCACTAATAACAGTTTCAATATTTATTTTTACACGGTGTAATACAAGACGCGCATAAAACAATAACTGTCACTAAATACCTATCGATTATTTGAACACTGGACATAATGAACGATATTTAAGATCAATAATCATGAATTATGATCGATAAGACTTATACATACTTTTATTTTTGATAAACCAATGTAGGTACCCAGTACTACATATAATAAAATATGTTTTTTTTCAGTAAAACTTTTATAGATTATATTGATTAAGATATGAAAATCGATGCGATAATACGTGATTTCTACTGGAATAAATATAGCTATGTATATTATTATTAAAATAAATAATTGACAAATATTCAGTGGATTGATAGTCGGTGCCCAGCGAAATCAATATGTAAAAAAGTTCGGCGGAGTGGATACGCGGCGCAATCGATAGATTTTTTACAGGTAAAAAAATAATTTCGGCGCAATTGATATACGCCCGTAAAAAATATCTCCTATTCGACTTTTATGATTCGTGGTTATATTTTAAAGCATGATCGTAATTTATTTCTATATCGAATTTGATTATGTCTTCGTTAGATTTAAAATAATATTATGTTTTGACATTTTTTTATGAGTTATTTACTACAGTCAACGTCAGTATTGACATGCACCTGTACGTCTATGAGTTAATTCTCCAGACACGCATACGACTCATACCGTGATATTTAATGTGACAATATCGGTAAGTCAGGGGTAAATTGGTAATATAGATCGGCACACGGACATTGTTAACCTCTTGATGTACACAATTTTGCGATTGGTTTTGAAGTAGATGTATTATTATTATTATTATCAGTAGCTTTTACATTCTCAAAAAATCGTCTATAAAATAAAAATTATTATTTAATAATAGTTTTAATTTTTATTATACATAATTGCATTTAAGTTTTACTTAAAAAATAAAATATCGTTAAGCGTGTACAGACATTAACGGCAGGCTAGTCATAGATAAAATAATTACTCAACTTAAGTTCTGTTCCAACCACTATTCTGAAGGGACTGAGGTAGTAATACATTGTTAATCTTTATTAACTATCATATGTATTAAATTCATCACATAAAAAAATAATTTTTAATATTATTTAAAATTGTTTAATAATTTATTAATTACATACATATTATATTAAGATATTCCTATATTAGTATATTCCTTTATTAGTTTCCTATATTCGCGCCCGAAATTACAATTAGGTAAATCATGCAAAAAAGTCAATTTTCCAAAGTTGTGAGGTAATCCTAGAACAGATGGTATAAATTAATTACCTGTTATAAAAAATCAAGGTTTTTCAAAATAAATCCATGTCAACTATATTTATATCTAGTTTCCATGACAGTTACCAAATAATTCAGTCTAAAAATTATATATCTCATCATGACGTTTGCAATAATTCTGCAGCTGCCTCACTAGAGTTGAATCGACCCACTGACCGGTTGAGGGTACGGCTAAATTCGTGATTAATACATTACAAGTGTTGTTCTCGTCGAAAACCAAAATAATCATAATAATTAAAACGGTCATAATAGTTTAAAAATATCGGAGACCTGAACGGGACAAGTTACCTGTTAGGTAGGTACGCGTGTGTTACGCGAATGGTAGGTGGTACGCTGTGTAAGATTCAAGGCCGATTTTGGGGTCCGTCCACCTCCACAGTATTTTTTTTCGACCATTCGTTCAATTAATACTGTACATCTCCGCACCCTGTTAAAAATGTCATCGCAGTGAATCATTGTTTTCAAGGTCGCCACCGCAAACGTATGGAATGTGCATGAACGTAGTGCCTGTTTTATCTCTCCCTCTGTGTCGAAAAATATTTCCGACGACGGACGACGTCGCTCTGCGACGCGCGCCGACTAGTCCGACATAACCGCTGTCAAACACCACCGTTTGCCGGATTCTTAACAGCTCTCCTCGCCACCACACTACACTTGCAATCGCGCACCACACGTAGTGCGTTTACCGTAGTCTCGCTCCAGATCGCCGTCTGTCCTATCCACTCGCATTTGATAATAGTATCATCGACGTTATTACTGCAATGTTTGACATTTATTCTTCGGACACGGAGGAGCCGCCGTTGAATATATCGACTTTCTATGGTCGTAAACGATTTTGTGAGTATGACATATTGCCTATAATATCTTAGTACTTATTTTTATATTATAGTAATTTTTTTTATCACTGCTGAAGTCGTGTAAAATAATGTATTTTTGTTATTGGCAACTTGTTATTCATCCCCGGTAGGTTCTTACAATAACTTTATTACGATATTGTTTAGCACCTGCAACTTGATATTGGTACTACCAGTTACGACGATCGCGCGTACATTTTACTATACTCACATACATAAATACGCATATCGGAGAGCACCACTGTTTTCCATATTATTTTCATATTAATTTACGAATTCCATACTCTTATACTTGAGTTGGATTTCAGATGATTTAGTCAGTGATATCGTCTTTTGCATTCTTATAGCCTCATAATATTATAATATTAATACGTTGGCGCAAATAGGCAACATTTTTCGTGAGGATTCAGTCCCGTTATATTTTTAAGTAAAGTATATCACTGTAAAAGAAAGTTAGGAATAATAAATTAAGTATTTATAATAATATTATAATATGTGATTTTTACATAATTATAACATTTTAGATTTTGAGTGGTATAGGTGCGCGAGTCGTGTGGCTGCCGATATAATATTATTATTATTATTATTATTATTATTATTATAATGCGATTACATTATGCGTTGTCGTACAACTACGGCGGCCGGATGAAACCGCGTATTGTTGTGGTGGGGGGAGGCGGGGGTGGAGTTTTCGCCTTGTAAAGTGCCCGGTCCGTGTTTGCCGCGGGGCGCCGAAAAGAACGAGGCAACGTTTATTCGGGATCGGCAGAGCAGGGATTATGCGAGGTAAATTGCGAGTACGCAGTGACAAATAGACATTCCATTCACAATGTGAAGCGCGCAGGGCTTAGGGCTTGCGCTTGAAAACAAATTTCGTTTTACGTTATTTACAGTCCAAACGTTATACAATTTTTTCGTTTGTCGTTATTTATAAATAAAACGTTGCACGCGTTTCGCGTTTATCGTTATTCAGATTAAACGTGACACAACTTGGGCGCTTATCATTATTTAAAATTAAAACGTTGTACAACTTGTTTGCGTTTATCGTTTTATTGCGGGGCAATAGACTGGATACGGGGTAGAACAAATTCTTATTAAAAATAAATTATGCATAATAAATATTTCTACGAAACCAATATTATGACTTTTAATTAAATGCATTTTAAATTATTTCGTTTTGAGTTGTTTTTCGTTTAACGATATTCTATATATCAATTATTACGTTTTGTTTAATGATATATTAAACATTTTGAAAATCGTAAATCTTTATGTTTTGCATTGAGGTATGCATTTATTTTTGTTATTATAACATTTACAAGCCCTAGTTGAGTGAGTATAGGAGGAGCATGTTACTTACAACTATGAATTATTTTCAAAAGAAAATGACAAACACAGGATTTGAGGTATCTATAAACGAATATATTATTAAAAAATGGTATGAAAAACATAGACACATTTAAACAATAATGATTTCTGTTAAACTTTGACGCTGCGTATGGTTTTTGAAACGGGCTATTTTATTTTATTTTCGTGCACCAAGGTAGATTTTAGAATTGTGAGTTTCCAGTCCAGTAGTTTTCCAAAAAAATCCAGTAGTTTTCAAAAGCACTCGAAAAAAAATTAAGAAAAAACGGGAAATTTACGCAAAAACAGTTTTTGACAAAATCGATTTTTTGTAATAACTCAAAAACAAATAACTTTAGTTACTTTATATTTTTACCAAAATTGTGGATGGCAATTTTCCATACATGATATAATTGTTTAGCTCTTTTAAAACAATTTATCAACATTTGAAATATTCATGTTTTTTTTTTACTATAAATATCGAAAAAACAAATTTGGTCAAAAACTTAAAAATTTAATACAAAATATCTAATAAGTTGTTCTAAAAACAGTTATAAAATATTAAAGATATATATGCAATATTTATATAAATAGCATTTTTTTTATCAGCATTTTAAGTTAATATTTTGACAAAATTCATCTAAATCACAATAATGTGCAAATTATTAAACCAACCTACTGTATAACTACTTTGTATAGTAAGTAAAATAAAATATTTTAAAAGCAATAATATCAAAAAATTTACTTACAGTAAAAGGCTGACGGACCTTCGTGAGCTGCTTTTGCTCAAATTGTTTTTCGTATACAATTATTTTATATTATTAAATTCAAATTGAACACATCTATTATACTGACCCACACACAGCCACATGATATCTAATCTATAGCAGAGCGGTACCATTCACCCATAATTTTTTTTTAAAAATAAACTGTATTTTTATTATTTTTATTATTATAATTTTTCTTTTGTAAAGGACAACATGCATTTTTATTTCATATATTTTATGAATTTTATTCAACAGATTATATGGTATTTCAATAATTTGTTCAGTACCTACATAAAAATAAATTTTAAACCTGTAATTAATTAGTTGTATACATTTATATGAGCGAATCTCTTCTTGAATGATTCTTCATTGTATGTTATTTGTCTTTTTTTCATTATAAGTACCTATCACAGTTTCTTATTGTTCTAATAATTGTAACAGATTAAACCGGATTAAATGAAACCGAATAAAAAATGAACCTAATATCTGCAAATCTAAGTGACTTCAATTTAAGTATTCCAATTTTTCCCAAAACTTACCACATTGTTACATATACGCATTATGCATACATATATAGAGTATATAATATATTCTTATTAAAATAAAATACAAAAAGAGTAGCGTAATTGTATACAAATATTTTATATTCCTATGCCTGTGCCATTCTTCTTAGCTCCACTTATCTAAATTGTAAATATCTATAGGTATAAACTTTAATACTTATAAACAATGAATTAATGGTTCAAAACTCGATTTTTTATTTTATTATCCCCAAAAAAATATTTTGCATTGGAATATTGAATAAAAATTGTCGTTATCATTTAAAAATATTAAAAAAAATTTAAAAAGCCTACCTAATAATAATAGAGTAACAAAAATTTTTTTTTTCAAAAATGTATTTGCATAGAAGTTTTCAAGAAATTTTTCTTTAACTTTTCGAAGAGATAATGTGAGTTATTGTTATAAAGATTATCTTGTAAAACTATTGAATACAGAAACTGTTTTAGATCATCGTTATAAATTATATAAACATTGTTTCCACTCAATAGAAAAAGTTAACAGGCTCAAATTAATTCCAAAATATTCTTTTGATCTTTATTTTATATTTAACATATTATCTTATGAGAATATTAATATTTCATTTTAGAAAGACATTTATGGTTATTGTGAAATGTAATTTAATATTCTAGCTGTTCATTTATTAGATTGAATAATTAAACCTACTATTAATTTTCACGATACAAAACAGCAGATGTACGTCTTGCAAAATATAATTTTGTTTTGTCATGTGTCTATTTGGTTACAAAATATGAATTTTCCTTATTAAAAATGAAAATCCACTTTTAATCTTTATTTATAAATATTTGTATATCTTATTGAATACACATAGACCTTTATGTATCTCAATAATATTTATAGAATTTACATTTGAGTTTATATATATATATGTTAAAAAAAATATTAATAATCTACACTTGATACAAAAGTAATGTAAATTTGATAACAGAAATGGAAAGAAAGAAAGTTATAGATCGGTGATCGTAGCCATTTTTCTCCAATGTTAATTTTATTCAAAAAAAAAAAAAAAAAATAATAATATTAATAAAATAAAAAGAACAAATCTAGACCATTTTTCTCTTCTGTCAATTTACCACTATTATGAAAATAAGAATTTGTTATTTGTTAGCCTTATTAACATCTTATTAATTTGAATATGTATCCATAATTTTTTGGTCTAAAATATTGTTTTATATTGTATTGGCAAACATTGAAATATATAAAATTAATTTAATTTTAAAACCATTATAAAATATTTTAAGATATTAGTTTTTATAATAAATATTTAGAATTTATGACTTAAAATTAAAATACGGTATACAAAATAATTAAAATAAATTTTTTAATTAACTATTAAATATTGATAATAAGATGTTATAATACCTATATAAGAAGATATATATATATCAAATAATTTCATAGGTAGATCATAATTTCCAATTAAACTTTTAAAATTATACTCACGTTTATTTTTTGCCTTTTTACATTTAAAAGCAATTACCTAGTATGAATACCAAGTTAAAATAAATTACTATGATTACTAATGTAGTATTGTAAAAAATTAATCCATTTTAATAATATAACATTCGTGTCTATAAAATAAATTTGTGTCAAATATAATTTTTATTAATTATAATTAAAATATATTTACAGATTCTAAAAATAATAATGCAACAATGAACGATATGGAAAAACAAACATTTTTTAAGTAAGTTAAAAAGAATTTTATTTTTAGATTAAACAAATAAAGTTAATTATTTATATCATGAACCCATTGTTATTGGAGTATTTTTTTTATATATAAGTAATTTCTATTGGATGAAAAATAAGTTTTCAAGCGATTAGCAAGTATGAAAGTATGCTGTATTTAAAATTCGATTGTAGTCAATTCTGGGGTACATTTAAAAATGGGTTGTAAAATATATTGATATATACGATATGTACGTATACGAATTTAAGTTCTTTTGTGTCAGCATTTTCTGATTGACTTGATTTTCATTGATTCTGAGCAAGGAATGTATTGGTTTTAAAATTATGTGTTTTTTCTATCTGTTATACTTATTACATATATGAGCAGACATTTTGCTTCAATAATCAACATTGATAACGGTTTCCTATAGAAAAATAAATTTTGTTGGTGTCTTCGGCGGGAAGGGTGGTCAAAAATTATAGGAAATTCTTAGTTCTTTTAGAAAAAAACAACGGGAAAATAGTAATATTTAGGCAGGACCAAATAGATTTCGTTTTTTCTTATCATAATTCAGAAAGGAATAATTGTTGAGACTTGACGTATATTTTTAATTTTTTGAGTTATAGTAGTCGCCGCTTATAAGACTAACAGATTCAAGGTTCAGTCGCTTATTAGACTCAAAATCTCCTAAAATAGTCCGGACGTTTCAAATTCATTAAAAAAATTTTGTTATAGGACTTAAATTTCGAAAGAAAAATCGTAGAAAATAAATTTTTGTGTTGGTTATTACTTATTACTGATTTCTAATCATGCCATATATTGTGTATGTAAGTTAATATGTTTATGTATCACTTTATGTTGGTCCCAATGTGAGTCTTATAAGCAGTGGTTTTTATTATATCTATAGACTTTGTATTTTTTTTATGCTTATAACATTTTTTGTTTTGGTTTAAAATCTTGAACATTTTACACAATATTCCTTATAAGTTCTTATGTACACAAGTTCGGAATATGAGAAGTTTTTATTTTCACCTATCAAATACTTAAACCTCAGCCACGACTGTTCAAAAAAAATCAAATTTTACTGTTTTGTGATACACTTAATTACTTATACGCTTATGCATGATTTAAAACATAAGCGTACATATCTACTGCATAGACTCATGAGGAATGTAATGCCTCGCGATTTAACTAGTCTAATCACAGATTACCATTGCCGGAAAATGACAATGAGTTCTTTTAGTCTAGACAGTGGCACAGACAGAGACAAGTGATCAATACAAATATTAAACGTAGGGTATGTTAATAAATTATTTTTAATCACTTATAAGGTAAGTAGAGGTAATTCGATCTCGATGACCTGATAATAATGATGGTCACAACACATTTTTCAACAAATATAACTACAGTTATCTACTTAACAAAAAAAAAGCATATCACCATAGTGTAGCAAATGTATTACCTAACCTAATATATACATACCAAATTTTAAGAACTATTTAATTACAAATGTAATTAAATTGTAATTTAATTGTTAATAGAAATCATATTTTTGTTGTGTTTTATATTTTACATAGCTTATATAAGTAGGTATGTGAAAAGATAATAGTTTAGCTCGTTAAAAAAAAAAAAAAAAAACATATATAATTATTAATTATTATTGTATTTTTGACTAATAATTTGATTATTTTAGTGTATCCGAACAGATGAGTAATTGGAATAATTTAAAAATCTCTATTGAAACTGTAATAGAAAAGTTAAACCCAGGCAATATCAGATGCACAAGTACAAAATTATTTAAACTAAACATTATACGTGGTAAAGGCCTGTTATGTCGATCGATCATGAACGCACAATCAGTTTCACCCCACCTTACACATATGTATGCAATGTTGATTTCCTTCATCAATCTCGAAGTATACAGTTTTTATTCATTTGTTTAAAACAATTCCGCCCATTACTAATTACGAGTGTTTTTATATATTTAGTTTCCAAACGTAGTAGAACTGCTATTGGTGCGTTGTGTTTACGTGATGACCAATGCATACAGATGCAAAGATGAGTATAAATGCATTCCACCAGTTCTTTTAATTGCGCATTTAGTGAATCGGAATGTTGTAAGTTATATTAATTGACATATTGGATTTGAATAGTGTACATATTTTCTAATGATGAATGTCCATTGTTCATCTAGATCAAAGAATGTTTGGTTCTAGATATACTAAAAGAATTAATGCATACACCCAGTTTGCGAACATTGAGTATAATGGATGACATTTTGAAAGTTTGTAACAAAAAATTAAATTTGAATCCACAGAATAAGCTAGACTTGAAAAACATGTTTGATACGCTGCAACGTATTTCGCGAGATGAAAAGATTAATAAATCGGTAAATTGATACTTTTTATGATTACTATTTAAATGACAGATAAAATTTTACCCAATTCAAATATTAATACATTTTATATTACAAAAACATTATTTTACCTATAATTTTCAAGCTCATTTTAGAAATAATAATTGTTTAACTATATTTGTTTATTCATTTTTGGGGTCTTATATTATTTTAACACATATATTTTATTATGATCTACTTACAATAAAATTTCATATTATTTTCCCAATATTAATAATCACAATAATTGTCCTATTTTAAATTACGAGGCTGTTTCATAATAACTATCAAATTATTATTTGGAATCCAGTTACATAAACTTTTTCAATAAATTCTTCTATTTTAAAGTTATTAAACTTAGTACCCTAAATTTTATAATTTAAGAGTATTTCGAATTGGTGCTTACTTTATTTGGAATCCTAATATACATTCAGTAAGGATTTGTAAAAAAACTAGTTAAGTACGTGAGTTCATTTCAAATAATAAACTCTTATTTTAGGTTCAATGTTTGGCAAGAATTATATTGATAACATATCGAGATCGTATCATATACGAACAGGAGTTTAATTTAGAAGAACTTCAACAGTACTCTCATTCACTGGCTTTAAATTGTGAATACAATCCACAATATGAACTAGGTAATCATTTATTATTTATTTTAAAATAATATTGTTTTTATTTCCACAATTTTTTTTTTTTTTAGATTCTTTTATGTATGATCTAGACTACAAATCTAATGAAATTATGTATAAAACATATATCAGGAAAATACTAAAATCAAAACGCAAAAATAACTATTTTGGAAAATATGATGATTCTGATGAAATGGCAGATGATGAAGACGAATATGGTAAGAATCGAAATAATAGCTAATAAGTAGTTAATCTTAAAATATAATAAAACAATTATTTTTATTTCTTTACATTTAAAATATTAATTTAAACAAAAATCATATTTCAATCATATCATACACATATGTGTAGAGGACTCATTTTAAGCTTATTTAAAATCATCTACAAAATAATTTTCTGATATTAAAAGAAATATTATTTTTTTTCATCATTAATTTCAATAATATTTTTTTTTTATTTAATAGAACAATTACTGAGTATTATTGACGATTACATGTGGTACATTAATAATTTATTTGTCCCGACGTCTTTAAAATATTTTGACACATGCTATATACATATAAAATTAAATATTATATGTACTATAGGTACTTAATGTTCAATAATTATTTGTTAACACAGAAACAGAGACAGACATGTTATCATTGAGTAATAATATAGCAATAAAAAAAGTTATTAACATAATAGTAAATTTGGAATTACCGGCATTTGACGTTGCTCTCGAATTAATGAAAATTAAATTGAAACCTGGTAAAGAAAAGAAACTGTGCGCCATATATTTGGAATGCTGCTTTGATAATGGTGCTGTATATAATAAGTACTTTGGAGATATAATACAAGTAAAAATTCAATAAAAATATAAAATAATTTTATCAAACTTGACACTAATATTTGTATCTATTTCTATACATACAGTATAACTATATCAGTGCTTAAATCGACTATTTTGAATTAAATAAAATATATTAAAAAATATTGAAAAATATTTATGTTGGTATATCTGTTATCTATATATTCTGCATAAATATTAATAGTTCTTTGTTATAAACATCATTCAAAGAAAACATGAGCATTATTGTTTTTTTAATAAGACGTTATAAAATATTGTGGTTTAGTCGCAATGTTTAATACTCAGTTTTGAATATGATTTAGCTACATTTTGTGTATAATCGATAAAAATAACAAATATTAATGTCAAGTACTTTGGAATATCACCGTCATGGTTTTTCATAAATATGTCGATTCTATTTTTCAGAATTTTTGTCTCATGAACACTAACATTGGTAAATCACTAGAAATCATTTTTATGCAATACTACCTAAATATCCATAATTTCCACCCAAACACATTTATGAATCTTGCCAAATTCTTTGCTCAACTGTTGTATTCAGATTCAATTTCTTGGAATATATTTTCAACAGTACGCCTGACTTTAAATGAAACAACTTATTCTAGTAGAAAATATTTGAAAACCATATTCAACGAATTAATTTTACTTATGGGACGCGATGGTTTGAAAAACCGTATTCTAAATCCGTGAGTATTTAATTTTTTCATTAATATTTGAGCAGTAGCGTCATTTCAGTTTTTAATAAAAGTCAAAATCAAAAGTTTTGACCGCCCATGTGTCTGATGCAAAAATAGTTTTATTTTATGTTAAAAAGACACGGAGGAGCTAAATAATTGTAGTATCTACCTTGATAGCATTATTTTATACGGTTCTAGAGGGGTTGAACAATTAAATTACAATATAAAACTGCTACAACGTAATTAAAAAATCAAACATTTTTAAATGGGAACCACTTCTATTATAGACTTTTTTTTTAAATCATTGATCGATTTAAGAGTGATCTTTTTTTTTATAATTTCTATTGTATTTAGTATTAGTGTGCTATTACCTATTGGAACTAGAAAACTATAAATATCAGTTATCGTGACTATAGTTTTCTAAAATTCTAATATACAATATTATATTTCCTCAAAATTGGAAAAATTATAGTTGTGTAATAACACCAAAAATTCGACTGCTTTTACAATCAGACAGTGGCAAATGTCCACCTTGTCCCCTCAAATGATGCCACTGTATTTAAGTTTAGTATATATTGTGTAAATATTAAATTTATATTTTAGTTCCTTACGAAGTTCATTCGCTAGATTATTTCCGTTGAATAATTATGGTAACTCTTTACTTTGCGTTACTTTTTTCACGGATATTGGTTTGCATGACTTAATGTGAGTGTTTATTACTTAAACAATTTAAATAATTTATTAATAATCCCTTCTATTTTAGTATTCAATTCAGAGAATCTTTACAACTAGGCGTACCCGTATAACTATTCTACTATTATACTGAAAATAATACAGTGACAGAAATCCTAACAATTATACATTAAGTACATAATTAAATATTATATTCTAATTTTAAAACGTCACATGAATTATTATTATTATATGTTTTGTATAATATGTTTAAGATTCATTTCAATATTATTTAACATTATTGAAAGTTATTTTTTACAAATATCGTATAAATTATTTTAATTAAATTTAAGTAAATTGTGAACAGAGATGTACATTTATTTTTTTTTTAAAGCAATCGAAATAATTTTTGTATAAAGAGGAACTATGCCACAAAATACAATACGTATCCATTATAATTTATAACAATTTTCAAAACCGAATATAATATTATCCAATGTCATGATAAATTTAATGTTATATTAATTAATGTTAATATATTTAATTATACATTTATGCATTACATTTGTGATTTTTTTTTTTACAATAAATAGTTTTACCATCTATTTATAACTGTGAACTGGTTCAATTTATTATCTCCGCTATTAAACGAATCTGTATTATCAAACGGTTGTCTGTTACTCTAATATTTTCAGCTTGGTCAATGTTAACGTCACTATGTTTGCTATGTCATGCTGTGTCTAGGAACATGAATTTAATGATTGGGCAGAAGAGATATCGTTCCAGGTGTCGCATTTTTTAAGGATTCAGGGGCGACATCACAATTATATTTAAAATTCAAAATTATTTTATTTGTAAAGTATAATTAAATTTTTGGTATGATGTTTGTGGTAAAATATTATATTATTATTGATATTTTTACAAATAAAATACAGCATTATTTAATATAATCTGTGATATTACTATGGTTAACACAGTAGCAGCAGCTGTATAGTTTAAAAATCGAAATGAGGTAATTACTTAATTTGATGAACCTACTTAAAATAGGTACTTAGTTGTTTTATATTTTATTTTAATTTTTTTTTTTGGTAAATTAAATTTCTATATCTTAGTGAATTATTTTAATGTTTTTCTCTTAAATTTTATTCTCAGTTTTATTGCGGTTTATTAATTACAGCTTTTGATTGTTATTTGATGTAGTTATTGTTTTAGACTTAAGTTGATACAATCTGATAATTTTTTAATATTATGAAAACAATATAAAATATTAAAATTGCTAGAAAAATAATAAAACTAAGTGGTGTTACGTCTAGAATAGCCATAGAAAAAATTTAAAAATTACTCACAAATAATTTCTATATAGTTTTCCTAATTAAGAAAATTATTTAATGATTCGATCTGCTGTTCATACGTATCAAATAATGACGTTTGTAAGTTGTAAGATGTAAATTCTTGCAAACGTTTTGTGTAAATAGTTACCGGTGAACTTTTTTAAGGCCCATTTAAATCACCGGATAACTGGACTAGCTGATTGGCATCAAAACGTTATCTAGTGTGTCAAAACTAAATATGTCTGATGGTATCAAGTTAGTATGGTATTATAAACATTTTATCTCGAATTAGAAGTATTGTGTACTTATCTTAAATTATAGTTTACTGGAATCTTCACAACTAGAATGTGCAAACGAGTTTCCACCTTTTCCGTGATTTCAGCGTTGAAGGTTTGTAAGCTATTGCAGTAGGGGATAAATATATAGATATAATTTAAAACTATTAGAAGAATATATCTCTATATGATATTATGTAAAAATTATGATCTAATAGTTTTGTTTCTCATATTATACTACAAAGTTACACTACTTCACAGTCGCTAATCGATCGGATTATTTACTCGCAGTCCTCACACACCCAGTACGGAAGTGGAAACTAACAAGTCAGATATATCTGCCATCATCACCGCCATCTTCTGCCGTCACCTAACCAACAACCACTTTAAAAAGGAAATCTTAAAAATGAGTTCTATGCATTAAGGTACATATTACATTCTCTGGAGTCGTTTTTATACTTTAATGTCGGCCTAAACTTGTGTCGATTTGCGTGATTCGATTATCTGTGCTACAGGCACGTTTTCATACGATTTAATAAAAAAAGTAATTAAAATAATAATAATTTTTTCGTGTTTGTATTAAAAACTTAATAGTCTTTCACTTGGTATTTCATAATTGCATACTACATATTGTACCACAAAACAATTTATCGCAAATAATTGATTAGTCCATCACAATAAAATTTAACCGCGGTTAGTTAACGCGAAACAAAGTTTATCGTAATTTTACAATAGTATTTACCAATAGTATCTTATAAAATGTTTAATTAATAAAAAATTAAATAATTATAATAACACAAATCAAGTGTGAATAATTACATTAAATTTAATAATAAAAAAAAACTTAAACTTATCTACTTATAATGGTATAGGCATACAAGGCGATTCATTAAGCGTAAAATACTCATTGTCTCAAAAAGTATTTACTTGTATTCACCATGTAATACATATCTATAATTCAAACTTAAATATTCAACTTGCAATATTGAAAATTATATGCCACGGATAATTTATTCTATATTTGTACTTTTATTAATATAATTAGTAAAAATTAATATTATTTTAGTTAGCTTGTGTTCATTATTCTTTATGTTATTACATTACATTATTTAAACGGTTTTAAATAACACAATGGAACCTTGATAATTCGAACGTCAAACAAATCGAATTTTCAATAACTCAATAACTCGAAGGAATATCTTGGCCCATGTGCCAATGTATATGCAATTTTTTTGAATTTTTTTTTATGTAAGTAAAAAGCTAGGAAATTATGTACACCTAACGATAAAAACCAACTTATTTGGTGGATAGTGTTTGAGAAGTATTTAAAATAAAGTAAATTGTTTTTTTAATGGAGTTAAGGTCCGGATTTAAATTTTTCCCATTAGGAGGTTAAATACTAGTTGCGTCTCGTCCTAAAGCTTACCTACAAAAGAAGATCTATCCGAATTGTGGCTTGAGTTTTTTTTTACGTAATATTTAATTTGTAGCAGGTGTATATTTATTGTCCGTTCAGATCTTATTTAAAAAGTAATTTGCAACTGGATCAAAAATAGGTCAGAGCCTACTTGTGTTCCAGTATTCTTGTATTTGTTTTTTAGAACAAAGCTGAGTCCCAAAAAATCGTTACCAAATTTAATTAATACTATACAATATATAAAGAAATATAAAAAAATGTTGATTATCATACTTAAACTAAGTACTGCATAATATACTATATATTATCTAATATTCCAAACAATTTCATTTTGATGCTTCTTATTAAAGCAGGTACCTATTCAATACATACTTATTAAAAATAATTGTTTATATTTATATGCAGAATAATATAACCGACGTGTAAGATAAGTCGTGACTGCGATATCAATCTTGTCTAATGACTGAACATGTTCTAGGTACATTTAATTGACATTAACATTTTTTACAATTAATTCAACATTCATAGTGAATGATATTGATGCATAAAATAACTAGTTAAAGTTTTATTATATATTTTACCAATACCTACGGTTTCGTTATTTTATAAGATAACACCTAATCAACACTTACCTGTAACAAATTATATCTAATATTACGTAAATTGTTAGTATACACGGTCTACAATAATAAGAAAAAATACTTATTTTAGAAATTAGCAAATGTCTTTCTACATAGTTATTTATTGTTCATTAAATATATTAATAAATATCTACATTATGAGAAATCAAATATAAAATTCAAAATATTAATAAATTAATAATACATTGGTGTTCAGTAATAAATCAATAAATAATAATCATCGATTCATATCGAATATTGACTTTAATGACAATCAGGCACGTACAAAAAAAAAAAAAAAATTCGGGGGTTCATAGAAAATTTACAATAATCAATATTACATATGGATGGTGTTTGTGGGAAAGGTCTTAAGTCGAAAACCACTAGAGATTATGCATATTATTATTTAATATTGACTTATGCCCTTTCTCACAAACACATTTTTTTTATTTTTAGCCATATTTAAACACACATGGATGTATTTTGGTACAAAATCATACGGATAATTTACAGTAGCACTAAACGAAGAGGCTTAAAATTTCCTACTACATTAATGTATAATATGAAATTGTCAAAAAATGACTTATACTTATATCTTACAAACACTGTCCATATATTTTATTACTTTTATACAAAATTAATTTAAATAAATAAGAATAGTCCAAAAATTAATTATAAGAGTTAGGTTAGATATTATTTTATGTAGAACATTAAAGTACAAAACCCCACTTTTGTGGTAATCTGGCAAATCTATTTATAACTTTTTCAATCATCATTGTTTTCTATATCTTAAGAAGAGTCAATACAGTAAATCTAACTTGTCCCATATTGTTTCTTAAATAAGGTTTTGAGCATCTGTAAAGTTGAGAACGATCGTTCAGTTGTGGTAGTTGGAACAGCTAATGTGGCTAAAATTTGTAAAATACTGCATATGTTTGGGAAAAAATCATAAGAAATTTTAGCTAACATAGTCAATGGTATAGTTGAGCATTCTTTTTCTGGCATGTTTTTCCATTTAGCTACCCATATTTTAACTTATACGTTAAAAGTCTCATGATGCGGTAAAATACCTTTATAAAAAAGCAATGCTTTTTGCAAATCTATTAAATCGGTATTATTATTTAAATACTTTGAAATAAGTAATTGTAATTTGTACATTACGAGATGATAATTAGAAAATCTAATTTTTTCGAGCAAGCAAGCCAAGGATAACGGTTTAATCAATCCATTTGAAATTTTAGTCGCCGTTTTAGTTTCATAAAAAATTGGTAATTTTTTGATGATGTCCAAGAATTTTTTAAAAAATTGTAATTATCCCCGTCATTAATATTAGAAATTGATAAAAATAAACCAATATCTAATGAATTATTTTCAGATAATTCATTGATAATATTCGTCACAGGTTATGTTTGCGGAGTATTTAGAATATCGTTGTCATTTACAATACCATGAATATTTTCTGACTCATTTTCATTTTCTGCATTATTTTTAATTTTTTTTACACCAAAACTAAATAATGATGATTAACTTCTACTTCTTTTTCTTTTTAAATTAAATTTTTAAAACTAATAATTCAATTTTATAATTCACTATTAAAACACAATGCATCAGAATAATGATTTAATAAATCGATCGTATCGTCAATAAGGTACGCGATGCATAGAATCAAATATCGAACATAGACTAAAAAAATTTTCTGATTTTCTATATGTTATAGAACAGTGCATTATTTTTATTACCTAGCAGGCACATAATAACTTCAATTCATAATTTGTTGTAATAACATCTGCATCTTATCGACGACACTAATCCAGATAAACTGTCTTCGACCCGTTATTGCAGTTATCGATGATTAATATAAATAAATTACATTACTATTAATTTTTTTTTTTTTTTTTTGGGGGGGGGGTGGGGGTTGAACCCCCAACCACCTGTATACGTGTCTGGTGACAAGGATAAATAATAATGATATATTTAACTTACATTGCAGAAACAGGATGCATGTCACCAGTTGAATTAGTAAATGTTTATCTTTACTACATGTAAAGTATAAAGGTATCAGTTTTTGGGACACAAGTAGTGGCTTGAGTTTTTGTTTTGCATTTTATCTGAGCTGAGACCTGATTAATAGTTATCATTTAAATTTAAAGAATGTTATCTTATATTTATAATCTAATACTGTTATACCTATTCTAAATTTCTATTATGCATTCATACCTAAAATATTATTGTTCATCGTTTAATAATATAATGTCAATCCTAAAGGTATTCAATATATTTTATTGCTTATAATTTTCAATTATGTCAATGGTAGTTTAAGATTAAACAAATTTTAATTTATAAAAAAAATATATTTAACAAGTATTTACCAGTACCATATTATAAATTAAAAAAAAAAATTATAAACTGAAAACAACATTTGAAATTATCATGTTTTTATAAAAAAAAGAATGAAAATAAAGTCCCAAAATGTATAATGTTATTTTTATGTTTCATCATACATATGTATCAAAATAAAGCATTAGTTATAATTCATATATACGATACAATAAAACACGGATTTCAATTAGTTTGTTAATACCCTAAAAAATACTGGGCCACAATTCAAAAGAAATTAGTCGACCTGATGTATGTTTTGATTCTCCTCATATATAAATTTGTATATGGTATATCCACAATATTAATACCTATATTTTATCATAATATATACACTATACATATATATAATTATTAATTATTTTACACATTAAATCCGTGACAGTCTATTTTATTTTTATACAAGGTTTTGAATTTGGACCATGAGTGACTAAAAGTAAAAATGAACAGGGTACTAAAAACGTTGTATATAGTTATAGTGATAAACAACGTGCATATTATTGAAATTAAGTCTGAACGGAGCGACACCCCAAATCCCAATCCATCGTCGTGGTGAATCAGCTGGTTTCGCAAACAACCTCGGCGTGGCCGTCACTACGCGTGTACACTTTCTCCCAATCCCTATTAAATAGACTGAGGATCAATACTTCGCCCAAGCTCGCCGGACTACTTCCCCGGCTGTCCGTGCCCCATGTCAATCTCCGCTTTCCGTCACACACGTATCGTGTCTTACACTGGTCCTCCACCAGGGGTGGACCTGTAGAATGTGCGCAGGCGGTTTCGTAGCGAACTCCCCGCATAGCTATTGCTGCCCGTGCCCACCACCGCTAAATGGATTTGGCGCTGTCGGCAGATCCCGGGAATCTGGATGTGATATTAAGATATCGACGTTCACAGTACTGTACTAAAAAGTTGTAAACATAAGTATAGAGCCAGTGTAGAGGTTTCCTGTATATACATAATTTTATTCGTATCACGGTAAGTCCGTTATTATTATAAATTTATCGTATTGCTAAGTTATTATATTAAATTGTATTAATATTGTTAATATTATTGTTTATTTAAAATATTCAAATATTAGTACCTCAATATCATATTTCCTATGATAAATATGATATCTTTAACATATATATATATATAGTTATAGTATACAATATGGATATTTTTTCCGGCTTTACTTTATAATAGGTTTTTATAGTATAAGTCAATAGAAAATTAAATTATTAATTTCTAATAAGTTTTCACATTATATCGGAAATGAAAGTCTTGTATACAATATAAGGCAATTTCTTAAAATTTCAAATAAAGAAATTAATAATTGAATAAACAACACAAATTTATAAAGTTATACTAAACATAGTAATTAAATATCATTGTAATCTAAGATTAAACTGTAATAAAAAATCAGTAGTTTGAACATTTGTTTAAAATTACATAGTTATGTTTATAACAAAAAAATATTTAATATATACTATAATGGTACTAATTATTATTAGTAGGAATTTTTGTTAACTTTTTAAAATGTGTTGACATTAAATTATTTCATCTTCTACAATTCTATTACTATAATATTATAATTTAAACGGAAGCTGTTATTTATCATATTGTGTTACTGTTGTTAGTTGTCTGTGTATGCTTGTCGTATCAAAGTAATACCAATGGTTCTTATTGAATTAGCTTATAGATACTGTAAGTACAAGTATAGTTTTAATTTTTGTAAATTGAATAAGTTAATTTATTCTAATATAAAAATTGAATTCGAGAAGATAGTCATATATATTTACAATTTTAGAATTGCATTCATTTACAACTACGAATACGACACTACTATATTTTTATTGTAATTTGTAAAGGCTAATTTATTGATAAAATTATAACTATATATACCCAAGACTAAAGAGAAAACAATAACCATCTGACGATTTCGTGGGATATATTCTGTTGTTCGTTGCCTAAACTATATATAAGCAGGCCTTATAAATATGGTCATAAAAATATATTTTTACTATTATAGTTTGTGCTTGCAGTGGTAGGTCCAGAGGTTAAAGGTTGGTACAATCACCCTTCCTACTTCCCGTTTACTAAGCAAACTTTTAATTTGATATAGACTAGTTCAATATCATTTATTAATTATAAACGAGCATCTATAAATGAAAAAAAAAATAAATTTTTCTTATTATCACATTAACTTGGGCTGGATCTTGGACACCTGTTCTCTGCGCAGGATCATTGTTATAAAGACATCGCGAGTATAAATACGTAACTACTTAACGTAAGACACTCATTATTTCAAAAACATAAACGTTTTTGAAAATATATTTTCCATATAATTTTAAGTCATTACAAAACAACAATTTTAAAAAGAGTTATATTTTGATTATTTTTTATCAGTTCAATATTTTTTTTAAAGTTTCAACTCTTTTGAATAACAAAATTTGTATGAAACACACATCATTGTAAAATCAATACTTTCATCGTTTCGCTCAGAGTTTTAAATATGAAATTAAAAAAATGCCGACAAGTGGGCACTACTCTACTGTATAATAGATGTCGAGTGGGTCACTTTCATGGATTTGTTAAATTTGTATTCAATGATATAAATCTTTGTATACAAAAAACAATTTTGAGCGAAGACGGTCTGTCAGCTTCCATAACTAAGTGTATTTTATGATATTATAGCTATAAAAATAATTGATTTTACTATTAACAATACGGTATGTTGAATACATTTTTGGAGAAAAAATTGTATTTTCAAATGTTATTAAATGTATAAAATATAATAATATACTATATAAGTTCCAAGCATCCACGAGAAATATATATTAATTACAACGAAATAACTAGCATTTTTATTCTTCAAATGAAATGTTTAAATAAACATCTAATTTCAAAATTTGAACTTTAAATGGTTATAAAAACAGGGTGCCTTTGCATCTTAAATATTTTTAAAACTACATTTTAAACAACATACGAAAAACCTTGTTATAAATTTTTAATACTTAGATATAATAATTGAACATTTTATACATTTTTAACTACAAAATAATTTACAAATATTTGATAATGAATTTTAGTTAAAATTTTAATTTTAAATGTATATAAAAATATTGTATCTCTATATTTTAATATTTTGGAACTGCTATTAAAACAATTTATGAAGAACCACGTATTAAATTTTTAAACATTTTCACCCAACAAATTTTTTTTTATCTACATTTATAGAAAAAAATATTTTAAAAACCGAAAAATTTTTAGGTCTACAATCAACTCTAAAATTATCAAAATATTTTTAAAATTTTTTTCGTATATATAAAATGATAATCTCAATATTAAGTAAAAATTTCAAATGTTTACATTTTTTATTTTTGAATTACAACAGAATAAAAATTCGTTCTTTACAGAAAATATGGATTTACTACTTAAATTACGTTAAAAAGATATTTTAAAAAACTTAAATTGTTTTTGAAATAATGAGTGTCTAACATTAAATAAATTAATCAGTAATTACGATAGCTTGGATTTAACCTCGTGAAAACATTTTTTTTTAGGCCGATCGTCAAGCGGACGATCTTGTTCTTCGCACCGCCTAGTTCGCACAGTATTCATATTCTGTTTAATAATATCGTTGTCGACTACAATATTATTATAATATTAATATTACAGATTTTCAGTAGATATTTTTATAATGATGTCCATGGGATAAAAAAAAAATAGTTTATAATAACCAATAATTAACCAAAATTAGAAAAAAAATTTTAATACAAAATAGTATTCATTCTATAAGATTTTATCACAATATGTTCACTCCAATTATATGTATATAATTAAAATTTTAAGTGTATTTTTATTACACTATAAAATCCATGTATACAACGGCGTTATGATTTAGGATAATATCGTGTCAAATTATGAATTCGAATTTCTTTCATTTGCAAAACTGATGGCAATGATCCATTTTTCCCCTTCATTTTAAATGTACATATGTATCACTTCAATTAACTTGCATTTGGCTATAGTATATGAGACTCTTCATCATATTATACCTAGTAAACCTACTACGTAGTACTCTACAAACATTATACTCTACTTTCGCAGATTAATACTTTATTTGTATCGATTAATTACACAAGCATACAATTGAGCTCATTATTGTTTATTATCTATTACTTTTAGTATACAATATTAAGTCAAAATTCAAATAAAATAATATCAAACAGGATTTAAATTATTAATGATTAATAATAGGTAAAAATTAAAAACTATAATACACACATACATCTAGTTTTTAATAAATTAAAAATAAGATATTACTATTTAAAATAGCCATAAATCTATAATATATATTTGGTGGAAATAATATTATTTTTTTCTGCACTGACGACACCCTTAGCTAGTACCCTTATCGTTACATTAGTAATAGGTATAAATAAATATATACTATTTAAAAACTTTAAACTACACATTATTTTTAAATAATCGTCGGAAACACAAATTCTACAGTGAATTACATAATAATAACATTATCCACCGTCCGGCATGGATAATATTAATACATCATCGATTTTAAGTAACTATTATTTATTATTTTTTATTTTACTAATTATAATCAAAAGTAGTATAAGACAATATTTACAAAATATTATAGAAATAGTCAATAGCATTCAATACACGCGTATTGATGGTTATCTTGAGTGTCGTCGGTTCGTTAATTTTACAAAACGTAATATTTAAATATGACTAGAGCTATTCATTTTTAAAAAAAATTCATTATTACTAATTTATTGTAACATATAGAATCTTTAATGTAAAGTCTGAACTTACTAATAAAATTTCAATTTTTACTCATTTTATAAACTTTTTTTTAAATTTTTTATGATTTTATCAATATTTTTAATAATTTTAGCCAATTAAAATTCTTTACACACACTTTATAAATTATTTTTTAAACATTTTTATAGGTTCTGTCACTGGACAGACTTCTTTCTCATATTATTCACAGTTATAAATTATAATATATGCACAGGAAAGTAGGTAACCATCTATAAAATTTACTTTGTTATTGCGCTGTTTAATGTCGAATTGAAAACATTGAAATGCTTTAACTTGTCAGTTTTAAACATGGTGATAAATGGATCATGTATTTATATATAAAAAAAGGCTTTCTCAATTTTGCAAAAGAAACCTATATTTAAAATATTTTATCGAATAATTATAATAATCGTTTAAAAATATAATCGATTATATATTTTTTTTCCATGTATAATATTATAAATGACCTATAATTTTAAATTCTAGCTAATCAGAATCAAGCTAGAATAACAAAATAATTTTTATGCCACCGCCAAAAATATATTTTTAAACTTATTACATTGGTATTTCGGCTATATGCATGTTTATCGATAATCATAATATATTATCAATGGTTCAAACGTAGACTGCAGTCGAATTAACATGTATTAATAGTGGCATACCTATACTAAATTAATTATAAGAAAAATCAAAAAAAAAATATTATAAACGTCTATGTGTGTGCTTGCAGTATTTATATATTATATTAATTGTATATACGTTTAGATTACCACAGACATCATCCAGCGGCCTAACGAAACCGATATCGTACACGTAGTATTCACCAACACAGTACCAAATATACGAGTAGGTAGTACGTAGTAGTCACATCACATTTGTCACCACCACAGATAATACATAAAACTTGACGATGTCGGAGGAAGTGGGAAAGTACGACGGCCATCGTTTCGATGACATTTTCTATGCATACTCGGAATTGTTCATGAAAAGATGTTTCACGAACGTGTGCTGGTCAAACGATTTTTACGAAACGAATTTCGAACAAATGGCTGCGTTCCCCATAGACATCGTGCGTCCGTACGTGGAGCGACTGTTGCAAGTGCACGGCTCGGGACCGCTGCTGCACACCATCATAGCGGCGAACTTTGAGTGCCAGCCGATGCCATTCAACACCGGACGGTTCGCTTTTGCCGTACATAACGTCGAATACGCGTATACAATGAAGAACGACTTGATGGGGCTGACAGCCGCGTTTGGCTTGGACGAGCAAAAGGCACCAGACTTTGATTACGAATGCCCTCGGTGCGAATCTTCTATAATACAACCGGGAATGACAATGAGCGTTTACGAATCGTTGCGCCAGCACGCATGGGATTGCGAAATGTCGATCGACGATAGATACCTTAAACCGTTGACGGATTTTTGGAGGAAGTGCGACCATGACGCGTATCTAAACTTCCTACACAAGGCCGTGGCTCAGACCATGCTAATGAAGCTGGGCTTGTTGATTGTTCGTCCGAAATGGTTTGATAAGATGCCGTTCTCGGCGTATACATTCAACAGGCGCTTGTCGTTGCGTTTGGTATTGTGGTCTCGCAAGCGCCCACGCTTTAACGATGACGCACTAAACAGGATGGTTCAAGCCGGTTACTATACGAACCCGTATCCAAAAGCGATGGGATGGCGTGAGTTGAAGAAAACGTTCAAGGTCTCAACACGCCACCCAATTGCCGATAGTCAAATTACGTGCTTTTGTTGCCACCACGTGGTCACCCTGAGTGCTGACTTTGTCCGTGACCCGTGGAGATACCACGCCAAGAAGTCGCCGTCATGCAGATTTTTGTTGATGAAGATGGGCATGGACTACGTTAAACAGGTACAGGAATCGATGTACGACTTTCGTCCGAGGAACAAAATGAAGCCACTTACAGCAGTGATTGATACTGAGTCGGATTTGCGACCAGGAACTACTCCTATGGGAGAGTTTTTCGATCTGTGCAAAGGCATGACCGGTAGAAAAAAAACGTAAGTATAACTTTTCTTGATACAGAAACTTGTGTGAGGTAGAGGGGGGAGAGTTGAATAATATTATTGCGCTATGAACACTTGTACCGGTGTATAAAATTATCAAAACGTAAGATAACACATAGGTATCGTTATGCCACTGTAGGAACTAGATAGATCTACGTGTAAGTGTAAGAAAACAAAACCTATATAAACACTTGGTGATCTCAAACTCCCTGTCTATTTTAATTTTATATCATTGTTAAAAATGAATGTGTTTATATTTGCACGAGCAATGTTTATGTAATTTGTGTAAGTCTTAAAATAAATGAATTTTTAATATTATATACTGTATAAAATATTTATAATACAAGAATGATCATGATTTTAAAGAAATATACGGTATGTATAAAGTTTAATACAAAGAGGTATATAATAGGTACAAAGAATAAAAACAAATTTTATTTTTACTAGCAATACCTGTGTATAATAATAATAATAATAATAATAATAAGCTCACTGTGCATTTCATAATATTGTTATTGTTACCCACATAATAATCTTTTTGTCTTTTGGACAATTATGTTTTTTTTTAATGTCTTTAAATATAACCTATGGGGACGGAGTGGCCGAGTGGACTAAGGTGATAGTTTTAACGCGCACCGTCGCCGGTTCGAATTCCAACCACGGACGGTATCGCTCTCAGGGCAGGTAACTGTCTAAGTGGCAAGACCACCATCCTTCAACCGGAAATGGCAGAAACCTACGGGTGCCCAATTAGAAATTCTGTCAAATAAGCGTCCGAAACTTCGGGCCTACTTCCGGACATAGCGCCATATAAAAATATATATATATAACCTATATAGGTATAACAATAAAATGATATTAATTATTACAGAGAGTTGCTAGTAGCTTTGTCGGCGACCACCATGCCCTTATGCACTGTGTGCATAAACGAGTTACGCACCGTCGCTTTTATGTCGTGTTTACATATTGCGACCTGCGTGGATTGTTCGTTTGCAATCCGTGATTGCCCGCTCTGCAGAACAATTATCACCGGCTTCATGATGCCAGTATTTCAACCCGACGGTTCGTTCTGGAAGCAGCCTGATTGCGTGGGCGGAAATTATTTTATGAACCTGCCGTGCCGCCACTTGATAGAGTCATGTGTTCCAAACAATATTAACCAATGCCCGAAAGCACATGCCATGGAAGAGGATAAAATCTATTGCGTTGTGTGCGGTAACATGAATTTGGGAAAATTAAAGGTTTACCTCTGAATATTAGGCACTGCAAGTATAAAATATAAATTAATGTGTAGGCAGTGCTTGAATTTTTTTAAATAAATTATATGTATGTAACCTAATCTATACGTAAAAATAAATGAGTACTCTGTTAACTATTATAAAATTTGAGTGTCCCCTACCATGTTTATACCACGTTGTGCCGTATACCTTCTTCCATATTAAAATATATTAATACAAAACTAATTTTAAAACAACTAACAGTTAAAACAAACACTTTTATTATTGTTAGTAAATTATAAATTAAAACGGTTAAAGATAATTACTATTACTTATTAAATTTACGTCTTCAACCTTATAAAATTAAAAAACCAAGATAAATAATAATTGATAACATAAACCATATAAATACAGAGATTTATATACTAAAGTAAGTAGTTCTAAAGTTTTATAGTATAGAAATCTATGTGTAAATATAAATAAGAGAACTATTAATTAATGAACCTAGGTTATTAGTATTACGACCAAGATCTATAGTGTAAGTCAACTAGCTGCTAACAAATTCTTTTACATACATTTTTATTACATTATAATAGTTATTATTAACGGTAAAAAATCAATAAGATATTAGGTAAAAAACAAAAATAACAATAAAAATATTTACTGTACTACTTGAAATGTCTGTTAATTAGTCGAGATATACGGTCCCTCCCCCATATCACACCACTACCAATTCGAGCACTACAGTGTGTGTACTTATATGTAGTTTGTGATTGACAGTCGAGTTACAACAATAAATTTGTATATAATGACAATATATAGGTACTTGTGGCGATATTTTGTACAAGTACAATAAATACTATGCGTATTTTAATATATGCACATACTATTATTATATAAATCCAACGGTGTGAATACACTTTTTGTTTTAAGTTAATTTTTGAGTATTGTTAACATTTCCTTTAAATTTAATTCGTACATTTTAACATTTTTTCGCATTTTGTTTGTATTTTTATAATATACTTAAAGTATGCATTGGTGTGAATTCTTCAAAAAAATTACATGTAATACAAAATATATCAAACGTTCAACAGAAATATACTACCTTTTTATTCATAAAATATTTAAAAACGTTAAATGTTATTTGTAATATTACAGATATCATAAGTAAGTAAGTTTAGTAAGTAGGTACTTCAGTATTATATAAAATAACTAGGTGTATATACCTTGTTATCAATGAAGTGTAATTATTTCGACGACCCATGGTTAACAAAAAAAAAAAGTTTGTTATCGAAATTACCTGACGTTAGTCGATATTGCCGGTTTTGTTTTTTATTATATAAATAATAAAAACTCAGTTAACAACATAAGCGCGAGTTTAAGAAAAAATTATATCAACTATAAGTTCAATAATATAAATATATTTGTACTTTAAATTGGTATTGAGCATGTGTATTCGGGTAACGAAGTGTATAAATAAATAAATAAATAATAAATAATAATAAATATGTATATATTAAAATGTTTTATATAATATGTGAATAAAAACAGTGAACAACACAATTTATAAAGTAATACAAGGCTAATAGTGTATTGGACTTATAGTATCAGCTGTTTTTCCTAAATCGAAATTCCCGAATAAACTTGTTCTAAAAACGGTTATTATTAAAAATAAAATTCAAGTGCAATAATTAATATTTTAAAATTGATATATTATAATACATAATACATTTAAAGAACTTATGCAGGTGACTAATGAATATAGTATCCCGACAGTAAAATAATATAAAAATATTTATTACTTACATTTTACAAAATAACACTATGTGCGATCGCCCTCAGAAATTCTAACACCTGAGTCTTGGTATATCATATATGTATTAAAAAACGGAGTAATATAATAACAGTTGTTCGTAAAAACTACGCTGAAAAAATTTCCAAAATTTTTTATTTTTTATTTTGGAACAATAACTGTTAGGAAAAGAGCGTTCGAAAAAAAGTTTTCGGATTTATGTACTTTGTGGAGAAATACCATTCGGAAAAAATACCGGAACCGGTTTTTACTTACAAAAGTTTACGGCGTATAATACTCAAAACATTTACAATGATACGTGGGTATCCAACCTAGTAGAATTTTCAGTAACGTAAATAAAATATTAAACTATTATATGAAATTTTTATTTCTTAGATGGTACTAATTAGACTGCTAGTAGATATCAATCAGGTAATTATCAAAAAACATTTTGAGAACCAATGACAATTGAAAGTCGAGATTACATTATTTCGATAAATACTAATTATTAATTTTAACTATTTAAAAAAAATATCTATCATATGGTTCATACTCTCACAACTAATAATGTGTAAACATTTTAAAGTACATTATTTACCAAAAGATAATTAAAATTGATACTATAAAATTCATGTAACGTATAATTTTCATAATTTTTTTTTAGAAAAGTATTTTAAGAATTATCCAAAAATCGTTTCTTTTACTTACAAACTAAAATATTGTACCTATTTTTTACGATAAAGGCTTAAAAAAAATATCTATTATGAGCGAAGCAAAAAAAATCTATTTTTTACTTTAAGTATTCTAAGGTTTTTACCAGTGTCATTAGTTTACGTAAAAAGAGGTATTTTCACAAATTTGTTTAGCAATACATAACTGAATATAGCTGAAGAATAGATTCATTTCTCTGGCACACAGCAAATAATTTCCTTACAATATTTGAAATCTCATGTTCTGGGTAAATAGTAGAATGTACTTTGAAATGTTTACATTTAAAATAACTTCAGTACATTTTTAACATATTTGTTATCGTTAACAACCACTAAATATATAAAATTGTTAAATTTCATCAGCTCCGTAATAATTATATTGTCTTATTTTTGAAATACAAAAAAAAAAATACCCAAAATATTTTCTATACTCTTTTTAAAAATAATGTTATTAATTATAATTCGTAAGCAGTGATATCACATACTTTTTTGGATCAATTGCCCCAAACAATTTTATGTGAGTGGGTAATTTAAATAGAGTATACAAATTTTTTTACACTTAATGGCCCTAGTTGTGTGTTTTCATTAAGGGCAATATTTAGGCGATATGCAATTTCGTCGCCACTGTCCATGGCATTTGTGTTAGTTATAAATTATAATTAGTGCGAATGCTGTTGTATACGGGTTATTCATGCATGCGCTGCATTCGCACGTCATGTTGACGACACTGATGACCGAAAGTGAACCCAGATTTTTTACTCAAAACACGTTTTACATGAAAAACTCTTACGCGTCATAGAGTAGTCTGATTTAATTAATTTATTTTTTTTGTTAGAAAGAAGACTTTTTCTACAAGGTACATTGAACTTTGATTTTTGATTTCGTTGCTTAAAACAAAAATAATCAAAAAATGAATTAAATCATCAAAATCAGATCACTCTACGAAGTTATGAGCATTTTTTCTGTAAGACAGGTTTTTGAGCAAAATAACATATAATATGCAAGCCCCTTAACGATCATTACTGAACAACTATAATATGTTGATATATATTAATGTTTTATTTACACAATGACATTTTCAAAACATTTAGATTAGTTTTAAGCTATTGCCTATTTATATATTATGAATCTAATCACAACATTCTTTGATTGTATGTCAAAAGTAAATAACAATAATATATTATGCTATAAATATAATCTATTATAATGATTATTAGTTAAACATTTAAACATAATAAATAGAATGTTTTTGGTAAACATTAATAAAACCTACTGTATTACTAATTGTAAAATAAATAACTATAGTATAGCGTGTAGCAATAGAAATATATCATAAATATAATTAGTAATAAGAGATGATAGTCCATATTATGCTCGCTCAAACTCATTTTTCGTATGCAATGGTTTATTATTGAATTTAAATTTATCACATATAGGTAAACATTACACTGATTTACTCAATTACAATGTACACTCGACCTTTTGTACAACAGAGTATGGTTCCCTATTTTCCCGTTTTTTCTTCCAATATGCGTAATTCTAAAATAATATTAATCACATAACCCTTAAATCACGAAACATGTACTAAAATGTCATATAAATCAGAAATTTGGCCTTAAAATTAAAATCTCTAATTAATCTAGAATAAACACTAACTTTTGATATTTCATTCGTCCAGTCATGAAATTATTAGGAGCTTATTTATATTTTATTAAACAGCAATAATTCTAATGAGAAAAAAAAACATCCAAATGCAATAAAATCTGAGCTCTTATTATTATTAAGAATATTGAATATAAAGTTGTTTTTATTGACTGGAAACGAAGAATCCAGTGTCTCGCAGGACACCGAATTCGTACTCCCGAATAACAAACAACAGACTCTTTTTCTCGGAAATAACGACTCAGAAACCTCCATAAACGTCACACAGCCGTTTTTACGGCAGCGGCTGCTGCTGTAACAAAAGCGGTTGGATCTCACCCTCTTCAATAGTAATCAATGATGGCCAAAATATATTATATTGAACACCGCCGTTCGACGCGTGGGTACTGAATTTTTTCACCATTGCATTATCTCAACAACCCACCCTCTTAACATCATAGGGTTCATGGTATGTGTGTACAGCTGCCCTTGGTTATATATTGTCGTCGACACCGCCGCCGCCACCACCGGTTTTTAGGATCGCCACTACTCACCCCTCTCAAAAACCTGGACAACACTTAAGTTACCGATCTCCGTCTACACGGACATAAAAATAATCGTATGCTACAGTTTTGTGTCGTTTTTATTATTATTATTATGACTGTCGCTATGTGCTATCATTCGTCTCTATAATATTATATAATATTATCTCCTATTAGCAATCGTAGGTCCATCGTTTATACTACCTATATATACTATATTATGACTATGATGCGTTCCCTTCAACAGTCAAACACGTTTTTCAATAATAATGAAATAACTTGTATTAATATATATAAATAATATATTTTATAATTATATTTTAGTGATGTGTTTCAAACAAGCTAAAGTCATCTCGTTTTAAACAAATAAAAAAAACTATATATATTATTTGGCACTAAAAAGGAGCGTAATGTAATATGTATATTTTTTATATATAATATGGTCCGAGAGTGTGCCAGTATCTTATTTTGATTGAAAGGAGAGTTAGGTAAAGGTATTTTTTCTACAGATTATAATACGGTTTTAATAACTTAAAATGTTTATAATGCAATAATGGAATATGTTATTTTTAGTAATTTGAAAATGTTTATAAGAAACCCGGATTATGACATTTTTTTAATATCACAATATTTTTATGATTGCATTTATAGGTTATATTATAGTAATAATATACTATTATATATTATTTTAGATTATTATTATTATTATTAATTAATTAGGCCACGATTATCAAACAAAAAAGGTCGGAAAGTGGGTACCGCTTTGCTGTACAGTATGTGTCGAATGAGTCACTTTCATGGATATGTTAAATTTGTATTCAATGATATAAATCATTATATACAAAAAAAAAAAATTCTGAGCAAAGATTGTCTGAAAAAATTATAAAAATTTAAAAAAAATTGAAAATGTCTTAGGCACACAATTAACTCAAAAAATGTCAAAATATTTTTAAATTTTTGATGTATAGAAAATTATAATCTAAATATTTGGTGAAAATTTCAAATATCTATAGTTATTCCTTTTTGAATTACATCAAAATAAGAAGATTGTACCGGAAAAAACGGGTAAATATCCAATGCCTAATTTCAAACGCTCATAAAAAATTAGTTTGACACTCCGATAAATTTTTTTTTTAGAAATGTAAAAAAACTTATAAAGAATGTAATTAGGCATTTTAATATATTTGGTATTTCTATTCAAATACTATACTGGGGCTATGAAGTAAATTTTAAATTTTATTTACGACAATCATATTAATAAATGGCACAAAACTCCCTTGTTGCAGGTTTTACGGTCGTTTTTCTTTAATATATATATATATATATATATATTATATAAGTCTTATTTGTAACAATAAAAAAAATTAATTACCTCTAAATAACATGGTTTATAACCGTTTGTTTTATAAACTAATTATGATTTATGGTGTGTTATAGGATTCCTAATTATTATTGAACATAAACTATACTGAATTATCCGGTACGACACGATTAGGTATTTCACCAGTTCGGTAATCAAAATCGATACAACACTTGTCCAAATCGAGTGTTCCCACAATATCCGTACAAAGACACCACGTTTTGGCGGCATTAAAATTAAAGAAGTATATATCTACTACATATCTTTTTCTAAAAAAGTATATACATATACCAGCATATAAATTATACTATATAACAAAAACCTATGTACTAATAGATATTATTTATAATAATTCAAATGCATAAAGAATGTGTTACATCAAATTTGTATGATTATCAATAAAATAATAATCCTATATATTTACTATAATTATCGTAATAAGTCCCGTTTTACAGATATGCGTATGGTATAGGTATGTGGAGTTTTTTAAATTAAACAATGTTATAATAAAGTTTGTACGGGCCGTTAGCATGACGCACTAACGGTTTCATTATTATGGTTTTATAGCTTTAATTAATGTTTAAAATATATGATTTATAAACTTATATATAAAAACCTACATGTGTAATATTTATTACAGACTAAAAAAATCTTCATGTATAATATTTATTATTGACTACATAGTGTAAACGTGTTACAACATCAGAAAATAATTGTGGCAAACGCAAAGGTGACTAATAATAAAAATAATCTTAAGTTATAAATTAAGCTTAAGTTCAGTCAACACAAGATTGTCTAGATAGAAATTAATAGTTAACAAATAATAAATTTAGCTTAAGTTTAAAAAAGGTTAATCTATTAATTAGTTAGCATGCGTAGATCATATAACATAAAGAATATTTTGTGTTTATCTATGCGTATAATATTATTATATCAAGAAACATATTTTAGAAATTAATAATAATTATAGCATAAACTATTACATTATTATAGTATTAGATTATTTTTTATTTAAAACCATGTTATACAGCCATTAATGCAGATATAAAACCATTAAAACCAAAAGTTTCAAATACATTTTAAATTTTAAGTAGATGATTTATTTTCAATCAAATGAAAATAGTTCATTATTTCAACAGTAAATTAAATTGGTCCATTTCTTAAGTGATAAGTCTTAATGATAAAATGAAACGACTAATTAAATGAGTGCACAGTTAACCAATTAATCCGAACTATCAAGCTTAAAATATTATAAAATATTATTCTTATTTGATTATGCTAAGTAATAAGCATATTGACTAATATTTTTTTGTGTATATTTAGTAAAATTTAACTTTCATAAAATTTACTAAAAAGGCAAAACATTATTTAATTTGATACTTATTTCGAATCATCTTTTTTTAAAATGGATATTTTAATTGATTCAGTTTTCTCTACTCGCGTGAAAAAATGCCTCAAACATTTATTTTTGACACTGATCGTTTGAAACATAATACCGGTAGTCACAATCACTCTTGTCATGATATATGTTATTTTATTTATTAGGTAATCCTTGTGTAATTTAATTAAAAAGAGACGTAATTTGATTATTATTACTTAAAAAAAATATCTATAACATGATAACGCACAACAATACATTTTTACCAATATAGCTATTAATTCAATAATAAATTGAAAATATCTACAAAATAACAATCAAATATAGATTAGCAGAATATTAAATTATTATATAATATTATGTACCTATAATGTAATGTTTAATACATTTTACATACAATGTATGATTATAAGTTATTTATGTTTTTATATTTTTGGGTGATTAACAATCACTATTTGCATAACTTCCGTCATATATTTGTAAATTTTACTCTCAACACTTCCAGGACAACATTGGGTACAACCATAAATGAAAAGTCCCTCTCCTCTGAAATAACTGAAAAATGGAGATAATTATGTAATAATTATGATAATTATATTAGTTATTATTGTACATCTAACAATTTAAATAAGATGGTTAAATAATATATATGTATTCGATGCAATAGTCAAAATGTAATATAATAATTATAATAATAGTATAACGACAAATATTACACAACGAGTTACACGTTTTTTTTTTCATTTTTACTGATGGGTAAAATAATTTAAAAGAAACATAATTTTTAATTTATGCGAAACATCGGTCATGATAAATTTAAACTTAATATATATTTGTGCATCTTTAGGTACTTACTACATCTTTAAGAAAACTACATTTAAAAATAATAATAATAATAGAAAACTAAAATATGTTTCTTAATTATTATTACATTCATATGTAATTTTCAATCACACATTTATGTTTCCATGTGATATTACTAACTTGTACAGAACAATATAAGCAAATATGAAAAGGGTAAATACGAGTATATAGGTAGAATTGAAACTTTTGTCATCCATCGGTGACACTATCTATTTTGAAAATTCATTAAATTAATAATATTTTAATTTTGTTCATTCAATTTCGTGGAGCTTATTAAAACAATAATTTTTTAAACCAATAAAATTTGCATAAATAAACACAAATGGCGTAGTTTGTGCGTTTCCATTTTTACTTGAACTTTTAAATACGGTTTATTAATTTATCATGTAATAATAATTAGAGTATGCTGTTCTAAAGTCTAAACGATAATGTTTCTCCCAAAACAATTGTGTGGTTAGATTAGACTATGTATTATATGGTTCAATAAATTCAACATTAATCAAACCGTTCAATAAAAATAAGATGATTCAGACTTAACATTAAACTTCAATTAGTTTAGAAATACGATATCGTATAGTATGTTATTGTTATTTCAATAATAATGTGCTGTTTAATTTTCATTAATAAAATTAGTATCTATTATTCATTGACGTATATTTTAATTTCACCGAATAAAATTGATTATGATAAGTCTATTCATATATTATATCTACTGTATTACCTTATCAGTGAATAAAAACGTTCAATTGTGCAAAAAAATATATTTTCCAGTTTTATATTGCAGTTATCACGATTATTATTAATTAATTTGTACGGTTTTTAGGTTGATCGCTAACCAAATATGACAATATACCTACATATAATGTCACTAGAGACCCATGTTACGGATACCTTACCTCTACGGCTGTACCTATACACGTGACTCACTGGCTACCAACCCACTGATCTCTTAAAAAACAAAGATGTTGATGCTTAAATATTATAGAAATTCAACGGCAGCGACGTAATAAAAACAATAAGACATCGTAAAACCTAATCGGCGAATGTCAATGATTTTGTATAATATGAATAGTTTTGTGTTGCTCGATAAAATATTACATAAATTTTAAAATATAAGTTCAAGTACTCTATTGTATAGCGGTCATCTGGGAGTAATCTACTTCTGTTTAGGGTCATCTCTAAATAGTGGTTATTACCCATTACTCATTACTTCTGGTTCCTTTGCTGATAACCGGGTTTCACTGTTATTTATAACATAAAATATTATGTGATGTTTTCGTAAAAAATTACTTCAATTATTACTGTATTACTAATAGTAATGTAATATGAATAAAATATAAAATATCTTCAGAAATAAGGACTTGCTCAAATAACAGTTAACACCGTCTCTTTTTAGAACCGTTTTATGATATACATTAAACAATAATTTATAAAAAATACTCAATAACTGTGTTCCCTGTTTTTTTTTCATTTTGACTCGTAGATAAACATCTTTAAGAAACATAATTTTTCATATTCACGAAAGAATGAACACAATATGCTCATTTAGATACATATTAAGATATTAACTACATTTAAAAAATATATATAAAACGTCATACAAATATATTTTTTTACTTTATTGATATATTTGATACACATTATACAATTAATAATATTAAATTTTTATTCAATCAATTTCATGGAACTTATTAAAACAACAACTTTCAGAATCTATACATAAAAAAACATGACATCTGCCACACTTTCCTGATGTCAATTTATTGCAATTTTCATACATACAGGTTTCTGTTTGTTCTTGAACTATTCGAAAATGTTCAACTCTCCTTCTTACAATGTCTCTTCCTGCAGATATTCGTGCTATAACAATAACAGTAATACAATATACCATTATTACCTAATTTATTTTAGTACAAACTCTTTTTTCTTTATAATATATTTTATCATCATTATTATTATTACATATTAGATTATTGTAAATTAATGAAGTAAACACCATATTATAATATTAAGTAAACACGTGTAAACTGTAGATAAGTGGATTTATGACTGGTTATTATTTTTGTAAATCTTTTTAGTTTGTCCTTATTTACTCCTTAGTGATGTACACTACGTCACTACTTGTATATTTACGTAGACCAAAATATAATGCTCGGAAATTGTATCAATATATAAGTTAAATTTATAATTAATAAAACTATCTGTACTAATATTATCTCTTTTTACGATTATTATTTATTGCAGTATAAATAACACGTTTGTAAACTTAATACACTACTTAAGTCACAAGTAGTACACCACTTTCATACTTATGGTTAACTAAAGACTCTTGCCTTTTCATATTTATGTATGAAAAAAAATCATAACTTATTATATCATAATCAACTTGGGTCTATAACTCACAATTCAATAAATGGTTTACGTTTTGTGTAAATATAATATTTGTTTAAAAACTTTTTATTTTATCAAAAACGTACCTATAAAGTATATATATTTATAATCGCCCTTACCAATATCTTTAGCGAGCCTTCGCACAGGTTTCCGCAAATCTACAGGCAAATTATACAGCATTGGATTGAAAAAATGACGATACTCAAACCCATCATCTATATATCCATCATCTGAACTATCTCCGTCCATCTCTGCATCATGGTCCGAATTCACATCGATATTTTTCGACATTTTAATGTTATGCACTTATATGGTACAGCCTCAGATGTTTGAACAGTAACACGAATGTGCGGCGATATACGAATAAATGAACCCAGAGTTTATATAGCTGGGTGTACAAATGCCGGATGTATTATATAATTGTGTACCTATATAAACATATATAATATAATATATTATTTGTGGTACAAACTGCAGCAAACAATGTCATATGGTGCGCTCAGGACGGTTTTTACACAACTGCACATCTGGTGATTGGTGATTCGTCTGGGTTGTGATTCATAAGTAAGTCTTCGATATGGGATCAAGCATGACGTCGTCGTAATCTCGGAAACTCAATAAAACATTTTTAAAAATGTGATATTGATAAAAACCTACATAAAATATAATATCAAAATATGGATCATAGATAATATTAGATATTTATCTTTAAAATATCAAATTATTTATTACGAAAAAAATGTAATCTGATTTATACTAAATACATTGGAATAGAAAAATTAATTGGTATTTATACTTTATCTTTGCTAATGAAAAAAACTAGAAAAGTAAATTTTTGGATGGCCGAAATTGGGATATGGAATATAATAAATTCTTGGATTGATCGATGAGCACATTGCTAACTCACGTGGAATAAATATTTCTACAAAACTAATATTATAACTTTTAAGTAAATAGATTTTAAATAATTTCGTTTTGCGTTATTTTTTGTTTAATTATATTCTCTAGATAACGTTTTGTAACCTTATAATCATAATATTACTATAACGTCTGCAAGCCCTGCTGGTTATACACACTAACACTATCATTATGCTATACATTAGGCATTCATTTTGTATTAAACCACATTTAAAATAAAATAATATTATACGAGTGCACATTATTTTATTTTGTATTACATAATCACGTAGTCCTATTTCCTATCGTATTGAATAATATTGTCTGTGTCTTACACTAAAAAACATTTTCAACAGTTCAGTTTACGTCTGTTATTTTATGATAATTATGTAGACTTGTCTCATTTCGTAATCAGTTGAATACGATGCATTAGGTACTATACTTCGGATTCCGTGTTGAATTAAATTCTTGATTATAATTCGAGACAGTATTATTATACCATAGTTCTGTAGGGCGTCGGAATTATACGGTTCTGTATTTCAATTTCCTGCATCTCATTATTTCAACATAATTTATAGTTCTCGTTAATTTTTTCTCTCTAAAACACTGTTTTGTCTAATACTATCTCTCATGCATATATTTCTAAGAATAAATATTCTTATAGTCGTGTGCTTCATTATCAAGTTTAACATAATTTTAGTTTAATATGAATCCCACACGTATAAAATACATTCAAAAATTGTCTCAATTTTTAATGTCCTGGGCGATATTCTCCTAAATTAAACTGTTCCTGAAAAATACGGTTTGGAGTTATTATTGCACTGTATCATACTTTCCCAAGTTAATACTGTTGTGATAAAATTATTTAAAAAACGTTTTGTTCCTGGATAACACTAATATTATATTAAATCATTATTTCGAAATATCTTTCAATTTTTTTTTTTTGACTTTTGTTCGGACAACTATTTTGCTAAAAAATATAGTTTCATAATATGAAAATTTTCCTCGTTTTATGACGTGTTCTCTTACAACCAAGTCATAAATAATATAAAATACATTTAATTTAATTTGTATAATATAATAATATTATTTTTTATTGATACGTAATTAATCAAAATTTTTACGTATCCATAGTGTCGCGTTTAGTTTAAAATATTTTGAATAACTAAATCTGTTGCATACTATATTAGCATTGTATCGGTGAGTATCGGATATTGTGTTTTATAGCTATGGTCACTTTTACGGCAAAGGCGGTGTCGCGTATATGCAGTCTCGGGAACAATAAAATTAATGTGTAAGACACACAGACATTAGGTAGATATATGGTGTAATAAATTAAATATTTTATGGCTCGATAATAGATTATTAATGTAATGTTGTTTCATGGTATAAATTCTAGTCGAGTTTCAGTTTCTGGTTGAAATAATTATCTGCAAATAAAATTTTTACCAATTGAAAGAACATACTAAGGAGAAATTAAAATATATTTTATAACTTATAGCTTATATAGGACATAGGTACTTAAATATATTTCTTATTAGTAAATTATCATTGATTTATTAAAATAATGATTTTGTACCAACTAAATTATTTTTTTCCTTTCAAGAGGGCAACATACATTATGTACCTAAGTACAAAGAAACAATGTTCTAATGAAATAAATATGTAGGTATTACTAATTTTTTTCAATATTTTTTTCACCGTTTTTTTACATTTAATATGTATTACGAAAATAAATTATTAGTAATTTCTTATTAGATATATTTTTAATTGAACGGACAGATATAACAATTTGACATCGTGTGTATCAAAATGTTTTTATTTGTATACTGAATAAAATAAAATAAATCATATACGCATGCATATAAGTAAATATCAACATATTATGTAATATTTAAATACAAGGAGTATATAGTGTGAATTGCGGAAAAAATCACCTTAAGTACTAGAAACAAATCTCCAGTATAAAAATTAATGAATTTAGTATGTTTAGACCTTAGAGCATACGTCAAATTTTAGTTTCAAATAATAACAACACATTTTTGAATGTGAAATAAATACAAATTAAATTATATTTTAAAATATATCAAATTCAAATATACAGAAAATACCTATGTGAAAATCAACGATACAATAACACTATATTAAATACACTATTGAGAAGCACAATGTAGGCAATAACTCAACGGGCGCGTTACATTCAATTTAATATAAACAATTTATAAAAATAATAATATATAAGGTGATTTTAATTACATATATCTATTATATAGTACCTATTATACAGTATAATAGCTACTTTTTTTTACATATATATAATATTACCTTCATTTTATTTTATCATTGAAATTATTAATCATCATTCAGAAATATATTCGGAATAAAAATTGATACTCGGGATTTTTTCTAAACATTGTATATAGAAAAATATTATGTGACATACAATGTACATGCCAGCATTGTGTGTGATACTCGCAGGTGTTTTCTCGGTATTATTAACGTACAATAACAACATAACACATTTTGTGTTAACTTTAATACAAGAATTAATCTATATTATCAAACTGAATGGAAAAAAATTATTTATGTTTGTATACTTTGGTTTTTACAATATTAATTTTTTAAGTTACTAATGATTAACGAATATATTAAACTATAATTTAAAAATGCTTATAATTCGCTTATAAACTAAAATATCGTATAAAATCAAGTGTACAACTGTACAAGAACACATTACCTTTAAATTTGAAAAAAGGTCCACTTACTCTAATATTTGAACTAACAACAAAATTAATGTATAATGCAAAAGTGCAAAGGTCCAAAAATATAGAGGGTCGATATCTTGAGCTGACCATATAAAATGGCCACCAGATGACGCTACGCAGAACAGGTCTTAAAAATAATATGTTATCAAAATGCAGCAATTTATATTAAAAATATTGTTAGCTATATTTCATTGTATTTGTTTGTGATAATGTTATTTGCTCGCAATCTTGCTGGCTAATACAATGTACGTTTTTCCTAAATTATAATATTATATACTGTTTCTATGATCGATGCTAACGGTTGTAAGAAATGTAAATATTTAAAACCTTATCCATAAATATGTAAGTAAAATGTATAGGTATATAAAAATAATATAATTAATGTACATTTTGCGTAGACATCAAGCTACTCGAAATGTACATTTATTAGCTCTAACATTTTTCCTATATTACATCGCTTCCACAAAACAATTTTAAATTGAAAACCTAAATATGCGATTGTATTCACTGCCAGTCGTAATAATCATATTCATAATATTATAAATTATAATTAACATACATGTAAATGCACACACACACACACACACACACACACACACACACACACACACACACACACACACACACACACACACA
>JACXSJ010000918.1:0-32651 GCA_014851325.1 Pentalonia nigronervosa | reverse complement strand
AGCCACCAATAATAGCAATTTAAATCTCCAAGTAAAAATTATAGAAATTTTTTTTTTGTATATTATTTTGTCCAGTATTCAAAAATTGGATTTTTCGGACTGAACATCATTGTTATAATTGTTTACATAGGTTATCCATTATAGAATTTTAAGTTCAATTTGAAATTTTATAAGATCCTTATATCTATATTCTAAATCTATTATTGAGTTAACAATTTCTAATTTTGAAAATTGCATTATAAGAATTAAATAATATATTGATTATTTAAACTACTAGAAAAACATCGTGTAATAGTGAATCTAAAATTGACAGATTATTAATGGCTGAATAAATAAGTAAAATAAAAAATGTATTAAGAAATACAATTTAAAATCCGATTTATATCTTTTTTTATAAGTTTATAATATAAAGAACGAACGTTCGTGAATAAATGCAAGCATACAACCGTATGGTAAGCATTTGATGATTATTATTATTATATTATATACATAATATTTATTAAGATATTATCATTATTTTTAATATTATATAATGTAAAATAATTAGATTTTAATTAATTGTAAGCTAAGCCACAAAGGAAATAATTACTATGTATACTGGTACAATATACTCATAAAGGTACATTTCGAGAATTCCCAATTGGCGGCCATCAATATTATACACGCCATTTGCGCAGGTATATGGTATTATCGGCACTTACCTACCAACGTTGTCGTTGTTGTAGTCGCCAGTATTGTAAGAATATTTTTCCTACACTCCGAGTCTTTTTTATTTTCCCTGACTCCATATTTTTATGGATCACAGTATATAACGACGTTATCGTTCCAACTGCACTTTACTGAAGTTGTACTGTGTTCAAAGAACTATAGATAAAATTGGACGAGTGCCGTCGTCAATGATATTTGTCTGCGGGTATTCGACTACGATATGTATGTGTGACGCGCCTCTCGATTTTTGTGCACATTGTTATATTATTATATTGTTCGATGTGCATGGCGACGATGACTCAACTCGACAAACCACCCCATCGCGACTATCAATACTATCAATATATCGTAAATAATGCACATTTCAGCTGTTGTTAAATACAATAATATAATGCTGCGGTAGAATACAAAGTATAAAATATGCGTTTTTTGGGTAAACAAAACCGGTTTCCCCTCACCTCCCCAGACGCCGGATCATGCGCAGAGGAACGTCGCCGCCGCTGTCGTCATCACCGTAATGTTATATTTTAACTTGTGTACGCCTAATAATAATAATATAACGAAATATTATTTTTTGTCCGATACGACTAAAGAAGGTTTTGGTAGGTATAATATACTATAGTCATGTATGGACAAATAACGTAGGTCAGGGCATCCGTATAACATAATATAATAAAGGTACCGACGCCGTAGGCCTCTTTCCTAATTATCTATAATATATAGCAATAAATTATGTAGGGGAAATATTAACAAAAAGTCGAATGAAGCGATAATATCATACGATAATATCATATATGTGAGTATTTAATTTGTACAATGTCGGCCATGCAAGAACGAAATAAAAAATGTTGGACCTTTTCGTCCGTTCACTGTAATCGGTATAGAATGTATACATATTATTATACCACTACGATAATAATATTATGTGAGATTGTCGGGCGCTATTATATATTGTTTGTTCTCGTGATCCATATTTATTTTAGTTATTTATTTTATATTTCTTATTTTTTTCAAAACTGCATCACTATAAATCACAATATTAATATTTTAATGTATTCTGGCAATAATCTATTTTTGTATGATTTACATATATATTTTTTTGTACTAACAAATGCTTTTTATTTTTAGTTCTACTGATTTTTAATTCCATTTTTAATGTCACTAATAGTGTTTAACTTTAACATTTATAATTGTTTATTTTATATTATATTGTTCATTTATAATTTATAATTATTGTATTTGCTATTGTTATTACTACTACTTTATTGTATATTTGAGTTTATTTGTAATCACTAAATAAATAAAAAATATTGTTTGAACAATATTTTTAAATTTCATAAATGGCACTAGTGTATTGCATATTTTGTGTTATAATATAATAGTAATTATTTAATTTAATATTTCAAAAGATTACGATGTACATTTATTCCAATACACATAATATATAATATATAAGTTCAAAATACGTAGTTTGGTTTGTCACTTAAAAATAATAACAAAAATAAAATAAATTATAAATGTTCATTTTTTGTTTTAAAAATTTTAATTACACTATCTGTTCATAAATTTATCGAACAACAATAATTGTACTTGAATGTTATGATTATTTCATCATACATATGATATGTATGAAAAATATATGGTTCATAAAATAAAGAAAATGAATGATCTTCCACAAAAATGTACACAAATATATACGTATATTTAACACGTAAATACTAATTATTTTTTATTACACGGACTATCTCTGTTTTAGCTTTCTTCTAAATGGTTTCAACTATATAACAATATGTTAAAATAATTTAATTAATTTTAAGTATGATTTGTTATTCATTAAATCATTCATTGCACCCAAAAATTTACTCAAGAGTACAATATAATATTCATATATTATAATTTGAATAATAATCGGCTACAAAAAATAAATAGTCTATTCATTTTGATACAAATGTTGTTGTTTAATTAAATTAATTATTATTTAGCATAGATACGAAATAGGATTTTTATCACATTCATTGAGTGACGTAATATTTACAATAGGTATTAGTTAACAATAAGAGTAAATTAGTACGACGAAGCGAGCGTCGGACGAACCGATAACAGTAAATAATACTACTATACAATGTTAAACAAAACAATAAAAAATAATTAGTAATATTTGTAAGTCGTAATCATCGTTTTTCTAATCAATAATAATTTGAGCTATAATAATTATAATCTTTGAAATTGTATTCTGTATTCTAGTAAGAGTTCGTATACGTACGGTTGTTAGTATTTTTGTTTATTGATCTTCTCCAATCACTAACGCCCCCTATAAGGTGATGATGAAATTATTACAATTTTGGTGAAACAATATATTTATTGCCAATTTATATATTGCGAATTGTGATGCGTATATAACCCATGCGCTAATAATCAGAAATGCTATATATTAGAATAATCGCGAGTTGCGAATTTTAATAATTATTTCAGTTAATTGATTCCAATTACGCACGACGTCCAATGAAAGCCATTCCCGCTTAGCGCGTCCCTCGATCACTACCGTACACACAACATAAAACCTGTATTGATTGCGTCGAGGGTTGTTCCTCCCACCCCGCGCGCACTTTACGTGTACGTGCTCGTCTCATGCCGCTACTGCTACAGGTACCTACACGCTACGGCAGCGATGATTTTATAGAAAAAAATACAGTAACACATGTCACGCATTATACCATCGCCGTAGGTTAGTTAATAATTTCTCATGTAGCGTGCAGTACACTATTCTTTATTCATCGGGTAATACAATTATTGTTCGATTTAAATATTTTAAAGATGAATGCACGTTGTACCTCATAATAATTATTATTTATGAGCAGAATTATTAATTTATACTTGCAATAACAATTAGTAGTAAACCACTTCTAAGATTATTGTATCACTGGCCCAGAAAATCATAAAATAATTTTTTAATATTAAAACAATTAATTTTATTTGTTTTATGTATAAAATGTTGACATAAATTATTTGATTTATATTCTTATATAATATATATAAGTATTTATAACACTCCTTGTATTAATAAAACATAGGTAATTAAAATAATTGACGATAATTTGTACATTATATTTTAATTTGCAATGATCATTCTAAATTATTATAAACAATTTATAATTTACTATACTTTATCACAATGATTATTAAATAAAATTAATTTTATATTTGATGTTAAACTATATATACAAATATATAAAACAATATTCTTGACCAGAAAATGATATGTTAGTAATCAAAACAGGATGACAATTTTTTATTTTGATAAAGAAGAAAATTAGACAGTGTAATACAGTATTTTATTTTTATAGAAAAATGGCTGCATTTAATATTTACAAACATTATTTACTCTGGCTCTTTCGCATTTTAACCAAGAATTTTTATTGTGTGTATACAAGGATTAATTCAAATATTATTCTTCGTTTAAATTACCCAACTAAATAAATTATAGCAGATAATGAAAAAAGATTATAAAGATGTCCATGATTTAATATAAAAGTATTTGATTATACTCTTCAAATACCATAAAATTTAATTGGGTTAGAATTATAAGGCTGCTGTGGTTTATCTGTATTAAGAGTCAGTCCTACAAATTAATATAAAAACGAGTATATATTTTGATAAAATTGTTTTTTTATTTAAACACGAATCCTGATATATTTATTATTAATTAATATTAGACAGGCAGTTTTATAGTAGATATTATTTTAAAACAAAGATCTATAATATATAAACTATATAAAAATAAAATGTTTTTGGATAATCGTTAAAGAATTTGTAAACCACTTATTATCCTATTAAATATTTAGGCATTAAAAAAATAAAATATTTTAACGTTATACAAATTGCTTAATTAATTATATTGATTACAATTTCAACAATATATATTATTTGCATTCAAAAAATGGCACGGTTATATAAATGGAAAAATTCACAATAACATTTTTTATTAAAGGTTCTGAGGGTTACAATATAAAACTTATATAATAATTATTAAGACAGAACATGCATATGCATGAACTTCCGGAGCCCTAATTATGTAAATGATAAAAAAAAGTAAATTAGGTTTTTTTATAGTTACGTATAGTTACCTAAATAAATGCATTATTTTAACATTACAGAAAAAAATCATTATGCACGTCGCGAATTTCTTCAATATATTATCAATCTGTCAACCAACAACCGCCTATAGTCAGTATAAATAAAATATAAGTATAATCTTAAAAAAATATACGAAAAATTTTTTTAAAATGATAATAAAACTATTAGTATTTAAATGTAATAGATATTTATTCCAATTTAAGTATAATAATATAATAATACTAAAATTTAATGTTATGTTTTGATGTAGGTAAATTGTAAGTAGATACTTACCTATATACAAATTTAATACAGAATAGGTGACTATTATACATTTCTCTAAACAACTGAAATTCTAAATAATATTTAAAATAAATGACTATAATTAACAAAAATAAATTGTACACAATTTAGGTAATACGTAAAATATCTTATACTTGATAATATACCATCCACTTATATCTATCAAATTACGGTGTAAATATGATATTAAAAACATTGTAACATAATAATTATTGTGATTAGTTAAAGTTTAAAAAACCATTCACTCAGAATCCAAAATTATATTTTTTATAACATTAATATTTTTTGTCTTACAAAAAACATGCAATGTGATTTTATTATTAATTTACAAAGCCAAAGAACAAAAAGATGATGGAAAAAGAGACATAAGTAATATCTTAGAAATAAATGATAGAATTACAAACAAAAATATTATTTATATAGACTTTGTATAGGAATTATTATAGATTATTAATAGTTTTTAATAATACACAATACCAACATCAAAACCAATATTTTTAACCATACCAATATTACGATTATACGATTATACTACCAGTCCTGAGTCTAAACAATGGAAGGAAAATACTGATTTTTCAAAAATATCCCTAAGCGTAATTATTATTTACGTATAAACAAAAATATATTGAGGTTGCAATTTACAGTGATCGGTGACCAACTATTAGGTCTAAATAATGGTCCAAGTAATGTTAATTGTATACATTTATTTCAAATAATTAGGTAAAAAAAAATAATGAGAGAAACTTATAGTAGTCACAAATAATATATGCTTGATAATGACAAAGAAATGATATAATTGGCTAAAAACATAACAACAATTTTTAAATTTAAGGTTTTATTGTTTTTAAATCTTAATTTTACTTGTTTTTGATTTCGTGATTATTAAAACATTTAATAGCATAAATCATAATAATATACTCTTAATATTATGATGTAAGTGGTGGTCACTTTCTTATGATTAAAACTGATATAGAAAATTTGAATTATATTATAATCATAATATTTAAATATATTAATATTATAATTTCATTAACTTAGAGAATTAATATATATTTTTAAAATGTATTAAACTTGACTCCGAGTTAAAAATATGAAATGCCAAATTTCTTTTATTATTTATTGACGAATACTTGAATAGCCATAAATAGTAATATATATAATATAATGGTTTATGGGGAAATATTTGTTTTAACTATATAATTAATTGATATAATAGTATATAATATGGCTTAACAGATAATACATAACAATAGATGTAATTTTACAGTTTAACTTTTTTTGAAAACCGATAAGCTAAATTATACTAAGAATAATGAATTATGGTAAGTACATTGTGTCAGTTTGTTATCGAGTTAATGGAATTTTAATACCTACAGTACACAGTTATACATTTATATGTGATTGAAACTACAAAATTATTTTTTTATATTTTTTTATCTTAGACTAAAAGTTATTTATTCGATGTGGCAAATGTGCACGTCTATGTTATTAATTTATTTGGTTGGCTCAAATTTACAACTACAAAGTATAAAATATAAAGTTACCTGTATAACCTATAATACTTTTGTGTAAATTCGGTTTTTTTGTTTGTGGTTAGCAATTAAAATATCAATAAAAATGAATAAGTATATAGATATTATTATATTTTCTTTATAATTTTTGTTATGCCAGAATATTAACAAAAAAAAAAATCAAATACAATACTAGGTTAACATGAATAATGTGAGGCTCACAAACATAACAAACATTGCAAAACTAATAGAATCATTCATCGCTCCATTCATAATCTAAAATATAATTTTCTGAAAAGTAATCCACATTCTTTTACTATTTAACTTTGCCTATATTCAAAATTAAATCACAAACATACATTATTCAATATTGCAATAGTGATTGGCGTACTAGGTAGTTGTTAAAATACAAAAAAGTCAGCAATGGATTTAAGAATTTCCTGCGGCGCCTACCACTGCAGCCGTTGTTGCATAGATGAACTTATTGTATTTGTAGTTTCTTTCAATACCACAGCTATACAGAGAAGTATTTTTTTTTTTTTATTTCTAACTGTGTTTTAATATTGGCTTATGATGTGTTAAATATGTACATTATGTGCCCATACTATTGGAAAGTTATAAAATAAGTAAAATTAAACAGCCATAGAATAATATTAATATTTATTCAGTAAGCTAAATTATTGATATAGACAACTGGACAATTTAATACAAATATCAAAATGCATAAGCTTTTAGTCTCTATATTACATTATTACATAACATGTTGAATATTTTATTAAAATACATGCATACATACATAAAATATTTAAATTATAAAAAATTAATGTCTCCGTAAACTATGATTGTTATGGAGTCAAAGGTTCTTATAAGTCATAATATTTACATAATATATACAAAAAAAATAAGTTTAAATTAATGGTATCATTTTATTATGAGAAAAATTTAAATAGTATAGTTTATTGTGTTTTGTATTTCTATAACAGCCAATTTTATACTTTTATAGAAAATAATAATAATCAATTTATGTATATATATTTGTTATATTTTGTCATATTTGATTGAATTTAAAATTTTTTTAACCGTTGTCGGTGTGCTCTTTTTTATCATCGTAATATAAAAACAATGCCGTAACACGCCTTTGAAATGAAAAGAACGCTTTATACGTTAAATAAATAAACAACTATACAGGTCATACAATATATGTGTATAAAATACATATATTATACATTTATAACCTTATAAAATTATCATTAACATTATATATTACCACAACGAGATTGCCTAAATATTACTGTGTATACACGCAGCTACGTGTCGCGTATGACTATAGTATTTTATTACGATACGGGTGAACACACATAAAACACATATATTTATGTGCTTCTAAATACTTCATATTTTAACAATAATATAATTGTGAACATTTTTTTACTCACGATTATTCAATAAAATAATTATGATCTAAAAATTATTAATACAAAAAAAAAAAAAAAATAATTACAGCTATAAAATAAAAAAATATAGAAAACTCTCTTTTGAGTTAGTTTCTCTTGCTTTGACAGATCAGCCAAGTACCCATTTACTTTTCACAGGTATTACAAAGGGCTAAATTTTGCATTATGGCAGAACAAATTGTGTTCATTGTCATGCCTGTTTTAATCATGTTTTATTCTTCTCATATTTTAAAAATATTGTATTATTTACTGTTAATAATTGTCACGAATTATTATTATTTTTTATATTTACAATTTTCCCCTTTATTAGAAATTAATGAAGTCCCTGACCATGGAGGGCGATTGTAAGCATCGCGCTATTTTATTCGCCTTTCCTTAAATTCACTATTGTCCAAGGATTGTTATTCATCCAGATTTTGCCAGAACAATATTACCGGTTATTAGAGAATGGTCCCGGTTTATTTCATATCCCGGCCGGGATTTAAAATATAACAATTTCTAAAAATTAGTCCTGTATCTACAGGTAATTAATTATTATAAACAGGTATGGCTAAAAGTTATATAATTTCTTAAAACAAAATATATTTTCATTAATATTGATTATTATATTAGTAAGTTTATTTTAATAGATTACTGACGTATGGGAAAGGATATGCTGGTTGGATGTACATGGTGTATTACTAAACAATATATTTATGTTACTTCTGTTATTTCGTAACTTATTTTCGGAGAGGGGGATCATCTGGAGTATCTGAGGTTATAATTTTGAATAAATGGCAACCTTACACTTTGTAGTTATTTTGGATCTATGATATATACATTCTTCAATTCTGTACATACTGATTTATTATTACAAATTTTTCAAAATACAACATGTATTATACAATATAGGAAGAATAATAACAAAACTTCGAGTAAGTACCACGGTAAATTCAAAATTAACTTTTTTCCAGATTGTATATTGTGTGTTAAGACGTATAATCAAATGGAATAAATCGATTATCAACCTAATTATTCAAAAACATATTATGGGAATCAAGCCATTAAGGCTTTACATTTATAACATTATCAATTGTAATGGCTTTAATGCTAGGTGGTTAAATATGCAAATACTTCCTATGAGGTTGATATGTAAAATGTGGTCCCAAAAACCACACCTTTTATTTTATAATATTAAATTCTTAATTGTTCTACAAGCAAATATTGTATTTTATATATTTTTTGAAAAAAATATAAAATGTAAGAGTGATTATAATTCCGATTTTTCTCACTAGTTTGAAATATGGACTATGGTAATAGTATGTATATAAAATTGTTCATAAATACCTGAACACTACTACTACTTACTAAGCTTATTATTATTTTTTTTTTTGATGTCGTAATTGGTAGGTATATTAAATCATTAACCACCAATACCTACATGTATATATTATATTAAGTTGACGGTAAATGGTGCCACTTGTCTAACTTTATCGAAAAAAGTATTCACTAATTATTATATGGCGACAATTATGTATTAAATATTTTTCAAATAAACCCTAAAGCACTAACTATACAGATAACATATAGGTACGTAATTTGAATTCAGTAAAACGGCGTCATCGTTCTGTACTAGCAATGCCATTTCCTTAGATGATAAAATGATGCATTAATAATATATTAGGTATGTAAATTAGTTTTTTCAAACAAACATATGCATGTTATACTGTATACGGTATTGCGTTAATTATTATAAAATAATTGAAATACATAATAACATTATATGACGTATTATAAAAAAATAATACGTATAATAATAATAATATAATACGCATTTATACGTATTTTAATAACATATTTACATATAAACATGTTAAGTAGATACTAAACAATAAATTATTATAACTAAGACGTTCGTCGTTTACATATTCTATTAGGCACCCATAAGCACGGGCTTTAAATCTATAATATAGGTAGTATAAATTTAATAACAAAATGCATAAGCACATCAAACCACATCAAACAACATAATAATATATTATTATAATATCTATAACAATATATTAAAATCTATATAATTAAATAAAAAATATTAATGCCACTGAATTGTTTTTCGTATAGTTAATTCATTGCTTTGAACCTACAGTTTTAACGAATTTAGTTTAAACTTTTAAAAATTAAATATATAATTGATTGGTTTCCAAGTTCTATTTTGGCTTATAAAATTACCAAAAAAAAAAAAGGTCTCTGGTTCTAGTTTTATCATACCTACCTACCTACCATACTGGTATTTGGGTAGACATATAAATGATTTATCATATTTTATAAGTGAAGTTAGATTGTTGGATAGTCAAACAAATGATACAAATCAAAATATCATTAAACTTAGTGTATTGCGATTGCCAATTGGTACCGATATGTTTAGATAATATTCACATATAAATACTGATTTCGACGTCGGTTCAATTACGCCAGTTCGTGTTCCCGTATTTTCGGAATATTTCTATCCTAATAGTTTCAGGTATTTTTAATTTCGGTCCCAACTGTATATCATAACAGATGATTTTTTTAGCAAAGAGCACTTATTATTTCAAAAACTTTTGGGTCGGGACTATATTACCTATGCGTTCTTGCTGCAGCATTTATCCGAATTTGTTATAACTTATAAGTTATAACGCTTCTGAAAATGCTTTTTTAAATGTTTGCGCAAACGATGTACATGCTCTAAGCGATACAACAGGTCACAGATCTTTAATATCTGTATAGTATCTGATGTTGAATATTATTGAATTTTTGAAACGTGTTTTTTTGTATACTTAAATTTTTAATAATATTTAAAAACAAGATGATTGATTGGTCTTCTACTCTCGTATGACATTATATTATTATATGGAGAAGAGCACATAAAATAACTATTAAAACAAATAAGAGGCGGGGGAAAAAATAACAAAGTTGATATATCGTTAAATAATCGTATTAATAACCGTTCTTTGAATTTAAAATATTATAAGCTATAAAAGCGAACGCTTGATAATAATAATTATTATAATACGTATAACTGTTTACTTTTTGACGTCTCATCAAAATACGTCAACCATATAATACTTTAATTCCCACACCGACGTGAACGTAATAACATAAAGTTAAGAGTGCAAAATAATTGCATTATACGAGCCTATATATAACCATATTTAAAACGTATATTATTATAATTATATGAATGGTGTGGCGGTAATATGTTTTCTGGACACGTTCCCAACGATCTAACGAGGTCTTCGCCGTCTGATATTTATTACTATTACTTTATTATTGTTATTATACGAAACGCAATATTTGATAATTGTGTATGAATACAATGAGAGTGCGGCGCCGAGGAGGCGGCGGCAATAGCCAAAATTTGATTTATGTTCGCAACATTTTAACGAACCATAAGTTGTGGTGGTGGGAGGGGGAGGGTTAGACGCTATCGTGTGTTGTATCCGTGTGTACCGCGTGCTCTGCACCACCAAAATAACACCACCGACAATACACGTGCACAGCTGCTGAATAAAATATTGTGTACCTTAATGATTAGGGCTGTGGAATTAATGAGGTAAAAACTTTAAGAAATGCATTTAAAATCTCAAAAAATGTAATTTAAAATGCATTATAAACCCGATATTACACCAAATAACCTTGAAAATACATAAGATCTCGAAAGCTGCAGTATAAAATGCACTATAAATCCAGGAAATGTATTAAAAATCAAAATATAAATACGTATAAAAATTTATCAAGATCAAGTTGTAGTAAGAAGAAAAAACTAAATTTTAAATTATTTTTATTCATTTATTAAAATTAAAAAATTATTTATAAAATGTGTGTAAAAATTTTAACTAACCGAAATGCAAACATTTCGAAAAAAAGTAACAAAAAATGAAAAATTCACCCTACAATCTAAAATAACCTGAAAATTCAAAAATGTTGTAAAATGCAAAAAAAAAACAAAATAAAAGATACAATATTGAATTCATAAATATGTACCTAATTCAAACTTTATGTTAATAAAGCTATATTTTTCACTAAGCTAAAAAGAATACATTTTTAAAATGCACAGTTCTACTTATGATAATATTATCATAATATTCGGTTTAATAGATTAATTTTTCATTGAGAATATTTTGTCATATTGTCAACAATCACTTTGACCGCGAACAATACTTACTATATCGACACCCTCCCACATCATAATCCAGCACATTATAATTAGTTATAATATACAGATTTACAACACATTTCTATATTATGTGTATATAATATGTATTACGCCGTGTATAATGTTATTGTTGTTGTGTCGTAATATTATTGTTTAGCACTTTATGTTGTATTTATACGACTCACAGGCGCTTAAATTAAAAAAAACTAAAGCATAGGCATGAATATTTAATACAAGCAGATTCCTCATAAGTTGTTCGTAGAGAAACATAAAAAAAAATATATAATGCACAATTCTTTTTTTTTTAATTCAAATCCCAACAAAATTGAATACTTATACGATTAAGACGGCTTAAGTAGTTAAAAAAATAGACATTATTCGAAAGAAATTATAAATTTTCCACCACTAAGTATATTATTTTTCATACTACCATACAAAATAAAGTGTTCAAAAGATTTTGATTGATTTTAAGCTATTTATACTATGAACCTACTCATACCTTTCTAACACTATGATTGAATAGCTGGGGCGAATCGCATTGAGAAATTAAGATTAAGAAATTGCCAGTCGTCATTCAGTCGATAAATAATTAATTATATTATGTAAGTAATCTTAAATAATTAATAATTATTGTAACAGGTACATATGACATCTATCTAATAGACTTTTCAATAGAAGGGTGTTTGGTCTACCAATAGCATATCAAAATAAGTAAAATACATTAACTCATAGGTACTAAAACTATTAATATTTTATCCATTGTGTCGATTAAACTAATAACGTTTTTAAAAATTGGTCTTAATTTCGCATAAAAAAAATCCATGAAAACAACTTTTTTAACTTTAAATTTGATTTTATGATACTGAAATGTTAGATATTTAAAACATTTATAATACTATATACTAAAAGGCTAAAAATAAATATATTTAAAAAGTGAGGAAATAGTTACTAAGTTAAAATAACAATGAATTCAAACATGATTTTATTAGAAGTTTTAACCAATAATTGGATCATAAGAGACAAAGAGTACATACTTTTACCGAAAAAAATGCTCTCATCTACGAGAGCGAGTTAGTGACTATAAATATTGAATAAGCGTATATGTGCGAGAGTTACGCATCATGACTGTGATAAGTCTGCCATAATTAATGATAAATTACCATGCAAACAACCACACAGCTAACACGTAGATAATCTTGTATTGCCTATCACAATCTCCTTAATTTGCATTGATGAAATCTCTTTAATTTTTTGAAACTTTGTTGACTGTATTATAACAATTTTAGATTTTAAGCGAAAAAAAATAATAATGCATATGTTTTACAATAATGTGTGTTTTAATTTTGATTTATTTTTGTCTGTTGTAATTATCATCATCTTTTTAAGCAGTAAAAATGCAGCATATATTGTTTATGGTACCTAATAAATTAGATCTAGAAAGGGGAGTCAAATAAAAGATACGCAGTAGTTTTCAAAATAAAAAAGGAAAAATTAAAACATACATTACATTGTCATTTTTTACGTATATTATTATATTTTACTATATACAACACAATAATTGAAATATTCACCTAATATTATAGGTATTTGCATTTTCTAAACAATTTCTAGACATTTTATTTTGACATTTTTTTTACTCTTATCAAATTTAAGTGATAAAATTTTAGTTTTGAAATCAAAAAAATTATCAATGGAATACAAAATATTTTATATGTTATCAAGAATAACGCAATAAAAAATTTCAAAAACCCATAATTCAAAAAAATCGCAAAAAATTGAAAATTCTTTTATAAGTAAAACTTTTTACGATTCTTAGTTGTAATACTTTGAAAATGTTATCAAAGATTAATTATAAGTTGTTCTTACTGTAATCAAAAAATTTCAATAGAAAACCACATTAATTATTACTAATAATCTAATAATTTATTAGATTCTGGCTATTGCTATTGAGTGGAGCAAAGAATGTATTGATTTTATAATATTTTTTTTAAGTTTCTATTATACAACATAGGCACAATTTTTAATATATTTTGACTCTTTTTGAGCTATTTATAGGCATACAATTATTTTATTTTTTTTTAAATTGTTATTAAAAAAAATACACTCAAACAAAAAATTAAAAAATTTAATACAAGGTTTTTTATAACGTGTTGTTAGTGAAAATTAAAAGTTGAGTGTAAGCACACAATAGTTTTGTATAAGCATCTAGAGTTAAATTTTTGAAAAATACATTAAAATCACGAAAAGTTACAATTTTTTTTCTTTAAAAACCTAAGATTTGAAAACATAACAAATAATTCTCCATACGTTTTTCTACCTTTCACAAAAAAGTTCATTAGGAAGCCAAATTAATATTATTTAGGAGCGTTTGAAATTAAACAATAGATAATCACTGTAAACTAAAAATTTTTCAGAGAACGATTTTTTTTTTTTGTTGTAATTCAGAAATCAATAAAACACTTCAAATTTTCACCGAATATTTAAATAATCATTTTCTATATATTATAAAATTATCAAAATATTTTGCCTTTTTTAAATTAATTGTAGGCATAAGAATTTTTTCATTTTTTTTTTATGGTTGTTGTTGAAAAAAAATTCACTTGGTCAAGGTCACTTTGAGTCTTTAAGACTTGAAAATGTAAAACATGATTCCACATAAGATGTTTTTACTGAAAGTTAAAAAAAGTTTAGTGTAAAGCCATATTATTTTTTTATGAGCAATTGAAAGTAAATGTTGATAATTTATCTTTGGCTTTTATTTAATTATATTACATTCATTACACTATTACAGACTACGGTGACCTACTCAATGACGAAGTACGATTAAAACTTACTATTCAGTAGTTTCAGTTCCCTAGAAACACAAAAAATATAAAAAGCAAATTTAACCATATTATTAAATATTTATAATTGTAATCAAATAACATGCCTAATTATTTACTTGTGAGTAACGGCTAAATGTAATACTAATTTTTAGAACAGAAAAACAGTTAAAATATAATGGAATATAAAAATACTCTGCGGGTCGGGGCCTTTCCATTGAGATGGCTTTTACACTTACGGATGAATTAAGAAATAATTATTATAAGATATTGAGTAAATCAAAATAATTATGTGTTAAATGGAACATAATAGTGCCATTAAATTCCGTTAGTAAAAAATTTGCAAATAAAAAGTTTGATGATTTTGAATGCGACTCTTTACTTGAAATTAAAGAACGACATTTTAAAATAAAAATGTACAACTCTGTATAACTTAGGTAGGTAGTCAACATTTAAAGTTTTAATAATTGTTGTAAGAGGATGTTTAGGTCTCATTACAGAATATATGAAATTAAAAAAAATATTTTTTTCTGTTTTTTAAGTTATTGCATTAAGATATTATTGATTAAGTATGCTATATATAGACGTGTAAAATATTTATAAGACAAAAATTTAAAAATAATTCATAAAATATATGTAGTTTTAACTGACAAAAATAAATTTAAATATCGAGAAATATAGCCATAAAAAAGAAAAATTGCAAAATAAGTTTTAAAATTTAATTCATCAGTAAAGGGATCATCATAAAGAACATTTACTTGAACATCATAATTCATATTTTATGCTGAAATCTATACTTTGTAATAAGCTAAAATTAATACAATTTTTTACATATTCACAGCTGTAGTCATAATAAATTGGGCAACTAGACAGTCGCTCTACAGATGCCAGTTTTCTATTTCAATAGGTAATAACACAGTGAGTCAATCCTGAAGGCGAGGGGTTGAACAAGCAGGCAGGGAAGGTGCAATATTTACTCTAGAGCTGTTATTTGAGCAAGGGCGTATTATCGACACGCCATACGGACTAGAATAATGTATTAATGTATTAATGTAATTTGAAATCCGTTGCGGATACGATCGAATAATCGATAACTAATTTTAAAAATGCACAAAAATTAAACTTTTGAGCCAATTGTAACAGGTCAATTCAGCCTAAATGAATGTTGTCCGTAAAACATTTTTTGGTACCGAAATCTTAAATGTAATCTTAGTGTAATTTTGTGACAATTAACTATAATATGAAATATATACCTACCAGCTACGGTTTATTTTCAAAAGATTTCATTTATATAATATTACAATATTGCATAATATTATGTATTATTCTGCCATTGACTTAAACCATATCCCAGTAAGTAAAAAATCCTTCGACAAGGCTAAAAAGAAACTGCAGCTGCCAAGTGTAGAGACTTGGCATAAAAAAAATTACAACAAAAATATTACCCACTAATTAATTCCTTTTAACTTGTTTTTCATGTTTATATAAATTCCCTTTAGGTACTCAGGTACATATTATTCTTATCGTAAATAGATTTACAGATTGTATACATATTTCAAATAAATAAAAAATATATATTTATATTTATGTATGTACTTAATTATTGTATTATATTTATTTCTTTTATCATTTACTACTTAGACAAACTAAAATAACAACGTAAGATTACTACAACCATTAATATATTTATTAATTAAATATTTTAATTAGTTCTAACTTCAACCATAGTGAATATAGTTGTTGATAGTAAAAGGGAAAACCCGGGTAATATGAAATTATGAGTAAAAAAAGTGGAAAAAGAGAGGACAGAAACATAAAAAATGGGATCTAAGTTGTATTTATACCTCATTTATAAATAAATATAGATGTTCGCACGAAATTTGAGTCCTATAGTTCTTATTCAGACTTTTGGTGACTAATTTAAAAACCTATTATATTTTTTTGAAAACAATACTTATAAGAAATAACTGCCTAATGACGCCTCATACCGCTTTTAAAATGGTTTAATATAAGCAATTTTAACGAGATTTTGAATCTTAAATACATTTAAATCCTAATTCAATACAACTTACAAATGGACCCATGCCCAATTACAAGATTATATAGAAAAACAGATATGCACGAAAATATAAGGTTTTGCAGTTATAGTTAAAAAACCAAATTATATGCGATAAAAAACAACTTATTTTGCTGTGCCGCATCTTTATTTTTTTATATCATTACACAAAAAAATTATTTTAATTATAAAATCAACTATCTTCATGTTTTCAAACTAAAATAACTTTTATTAGGCGAAACAGAGTTTTTACAAAATCACAAACAATTTATCATCCTAAAATGACTGCTTAAAAATCGAAAAATAGTTATTAGAATAAAAACTGGTCGAGTCGATATTATATTACCTATTGTTATCATAGCAACGATTTAGTGCGTGTCAGTCCTGCGATGATGGCGCAGCTGCGAGATCGGTACAATGGTACCTCGACTAAGTGGGGAGAGGGTTGGGATGTAGGAGGACCAGTTTTCGGCGGTAACAAAACCGACGCGTTCCGATGTTCGGCAGTCGGCCTTAGTACAGTCGTTTAGCCAGTATTTTTCAGTCATCTTGTTACTACTCACCGACCTGTTGCTGCGATCAACCCTCCAACCACGGCCATCATATCGCAGGTGTATATACTGAATGTATAATAATATAATAAATATACTTCAGTACAATATATATATATATATATATATATATATATATATATATATATAGTATATTGTACTAAAGTAAACAGTGTTCGTATTTAATACCTTCACGAGTTCATTTTAGTTGTTTGAGTGAATATAATATTATTACGAATATAACACATATTACAATATAGTATTTAATATCTTGTAGATAAATCACTAATGACATTTTCGTTTTTTCTCAGTGCCTGAACTCTTGCAGTCCCATGCAATTCGTCGTCCAGCAATCCGAGGCGGCTGTGCTTAATAGGAAACGTTTCTGGTATGAATAGCTATATTATGTGATGTGTACTTATAACGAGTCAAGAGTTTCGTACAAGCACTGGTGATCATCTCATATAAAGGTAGTATGATTTTTGGATGTAACTGTGTATGGGTAAGCCTAATACTGCTGTACAATAATGTCGTAACATACTAGAATTGGAATGATTCATGTTTATTTTACACTTGTTTTAAAGCATAATATGGTCTGCAATTATGCAAATAGCTTTCAGATTTGTAAAACTATAAAATATTCCCGAGTCTATCATTTCATGAATATTTGATTGCATTACGTAAAATAATTGCGTTATTGGGATCCAATATTTAATTTTACTTTTCCAGAGAGGTGACACTTAACACCACCACCCAAATAACGATTTATGGGTGCCAGACGTTTAACGTTATGTTGATTTGATGCTTTGACTAAAATGTACTGCAGTGTTACCAATTAGCTCTTTATAATTATTTTGGGAAGGAAATGTCACACAACGGAAGATGTGATGATATTAATTTAATTAATGTTGTTATTATGGATTTTATGATTGTTTTAATACAAAAAAATGATAATAAAATTACAATACTATTATGTACATATTGAAAATTATTAGCTGATGTACTCATTGAAAATAATCTAAAAATATCTCACAAATATACCATCTACGCGTTTCAAACTACTCTGACCGTGGCGATTTCCACATAAGAGTTAACAAAAAATTTTTTTCACTCTCCTAACATTTATTATTTAGTATGCCTAATTTCAATTTTAATAAAAGGTATATTTGAATGTCGCTACATTATTATGATCCATCTACAGCTCAAAATTTCAATAATATAAAAAACTAACAATTAGTAAATAACAAAACTATCTATCTATCTATCTATCTATATATATATATTATCAAATTGGTGGTTATCTTTGCTGGTAGGTAATCTATTTAAAATTATTAATATTTTAAGTGTTTTATTGTATAAACTATTTAAGTAAAACTAGTTATTTGTATTGAATATTCTCTCAGAATTATTTTTAAAATTAATTTTAAATCTGTTTTCAGTAACTGTTATCAAAAAATTTTTGGAGCAATATGAATCCCGTTTGTCAATATGACATCGTCGGATCTTGTCTATTTGGAAATGATTGTTTCAATAGCCATGAAAAGCCACCATGTGAGTATCATGTATTTGAAGGTTAATTTTATTTCAAGTACTAATAAATTGGCTGTGAAAAAAAGTAATATATTAAACATAATCAACTTTATATGATTCCAATCAAAATAACTGATAAAAAACTAAAGATAAATTGTATATGAGTATAATTTATAAAGCTATTTAAAATAAAATATTGCTTTTCAACATTTTTTTTTTTTACTAGTTAGATCACAAGAACTAAAAATATATATCATGAGTTATATAAAATAATAGAATAATTATATATATTAAAATATAACTTACAAATAATTGATAATTATAAAATCATTTTTTTTCTTTAGCTCGAGTAGATGTTGAATATCCTCCACTGACTTTGGAAGCTGCAGCTAGCATCCAACAAGTTCAGCTGACATCCACCATCGAGTAAGTTTTTCACAAAATCAAATTATAATTATAATGATTAAATTTTATTTTTGATTTGTATTATTGATTTTTAGGCCAACAACTGTAACAGGTGGTTATGACAATAACCAAAATGCAGCTTTAAATTTAGCTCCAAAATCAAATCAAAGAAATCAAATAAAACCACTGGAAAACCAACAAGAACAAGGTATAAAAATATCCACCTAAAATTGTATACTTATTCATATTAAAATTTATAAATTAATGTTTAATTTTATTCAAAGATTCAAAAACGCTGAGATATAAGAATGCTATATTTGATGAAATAATTGCTACTCTTGAAACATCAGTGAATAATTTTCGCAAAAGGTTTAAAAAGCAAGAAAAAATCTATGCTACGCTTATTGATGAATATAATGAGATACATTTGAATGATAACATCCGCTGCACTATTTGTTGTGAATTATTCATAAAGGTAAAACTTAAATTATTTTTCGGGAAATATAAACATATCATAAATACAATTAAAATAAAATTAATCTTGTGATGAGTTGCATGAAAAATGTATTAATTTAACAATTCAATAAAATTTAATGGACCAATAATGGGTTGTTAAATCATGTTAAAGGGACCATCAGCTCACTATTGATTCGTTAAATATTTAGTGATTGTTTTCTAACCACATTGTCTTAAGAATATAATTTATCATTTTAAAAATTTTATTTTACTTTAATTAAGCCATCGATGCTGGATTGCAAGCACATTTTTTGTGAATGGTGCATTGACAGATGGTTAGTGGAAGAAAAGTACTGTCCAATATGTCGGCATGTGATAGTCGATTATACACATTGCTTGGAAATGGATAATTCAATCCAAAAATTAGTAGAAAAGTTACCAGCCAAAGCTAGATTGTCAATCAGAAATTTAGAAGTAACCCGAGCTGAAGATAAACCAAAATGTAATGCAAAATAGTAATATATATATATAGTAATAAATATAGTAGTTTGAAATTACTTGAAATTGTTAAAAATTTGATTTATTATTATAGGTTTGGAACTTCGTGCTAAACGTGAGCGAATGGATTTTATAACTTATACATTAAACCATCGTCGTTAAAATAATATTTATTTTTTATCATATTTAAAAAAAAATGTAATACTCATATACTATAAAGTGTACGTGTATTTTTTTGATTTTTGTTTTAATATAAGCAGTGCCGTAACTAGGGGAGTAGTTGAAAGTTTTGACTCCCTAAAAAAAAAAATATATGTTTGTGAGTATTCATAAACCTAACTTAATTTTACCCCTTCCTCCTCACCAAATACCTCCTGAAATTGAATTTTTTTCAAATTTATAATCCCTCCCACCAAAAATAAATCTTGGTTGCGCTTAAATAATGTGCAGTAGTAAACTTATCTCAACTCCACTAAATTACTTCATAAAACATATTTTTAATTATTACTATTCTTATATTTGTAACAAAATTAGCAACTTAATTGTATCATACTTTATGGTTAAATATTAACAAAAGCATATGAGTAGTTGTGTGCCACATTAAAAATTTCAAATATTTTTCCAAATAGGATTTCAATTGATTTTTTAAATATTTTTATAAAAATTAACCAATCAAAGTGTAATACAATCTACAATGTGTGATGCAATCAATTCATTACATACTTTTGATATATATATATATATTATAATGTTTAATTTTTATATTTATTGAGAATTCCAGTTATTTGTTTAACTATTTTAATACAATTATAGATTAGAAATAAAAAGTAAAAATTTGTGTTCGTTTTATTCAATAGATACCAAAAATTATATGAGGAAAAAAGTTGAAAAATATTAAAATAATATACCTAATTAGTAATAATTACAAATTTACATTTATAGCCATATGCTAAAAATGCAAATTTTTACAAACCGAGTTTAACTTTGGTTGAATAATTAGTTTAAATTTAAAAATTACATATTATAATATAGTATTTTCTATGCATAAAATATAATATATTCAATTGCATTAGTCATTAGAGAGCTAGGATTTATAGAAGTTTGCATGTTTTTTTAATATTCGTTCAAAACATAGTTTAGTGGTATAGAAATTTGTTTTTTAATATCAGAAGTCTACAGTAACTATTTTTTTTTGGCATATTTTGTATATTTTACTCTTTTTTTATCTGCTAGTACATATTTTGTTATATTCTCATTTTAAGTGCTTATTTAATAAGCAACTTCTTTAAATAAAAGAAGTAAAAAAGTGTACTGTAGGCATGCCTAAAAGAAGATTAAAAAAATTTATTGTGAGTAGTGTTTTTCTCGTCTACAAGACCATTTATAGTTGAAATTATAAACCACTAATAAATTTTTATTTACACATTTACTACATACCTATATTGTATGATTCTTATATTGGTTACGGGATATCAATCGTTGTTGTTTATCAATGTTATATTCTTTATTATCTAATATGGTTATTGCTTAGTTTTTTCCCAGTTTCACACTATCATTTATATTTGAGATTATTAACCGTCAATAATGTCAAAATGTTTTAGATTTTTTAAAATAAATTATACACAAAAGTGACAAAAAGAAAAGTGTAAAGTCAGTAACATTATTATTTTTTATTTTTGCATCAGTTAAGAACTACATACCTTCTTTTTAGTATTTAATAAATAAAAGAATGAAAAAAAAGCATGTATTAAACAAGACAGAAATGTATATTTTTTTCTAATCATGTTAAGATTTAAATAGTATTTATAGATTTAAATAAAACTGACCTGAAACTGACTGAAATGATGTGGGTTATCTATCAATTGACTTATAATTGATTAAAATGCAATTAATATAAATTCGTAAAATTACTTTTGTATGTAAATAGTTATGTTTTATTAGAATATTGAGAGCAATTTTGGATTTATAGTTGGTTTCCTATATAGGTGGCTTCTTGTGAGCAGGGTTAATCCACAGTACTAAAATTCTGGATATGCCACTCAGTATAAGACAGTTACAAGACTAATATTATTATTTATAAGGTTGATATTATCTTTTGATAGAAGCTTATAACTTAGTCAATATAAAAATTTAGAAAACAAAATTTTTCATTTCTTAATAATGAGTAAATAATAAGCATCAAAGGGATATAAAAATCTTATCTTGTAGTTTCAAAGTATGAAGTGGTAGGTATATCCTGCATACCTTGTGAGCATGCCTATAAGATACAGAGACCCTAAGTGCTGATGTATTAGATTTATTAAATTTGAAAACAAGGATAAATTATTAAAAACCATTAATAGATGTAAAAACCAACTTAAAAGTTTTTTGGATGAGTAGAATAATTACTGAGAATTGAGAAAGTGGAAAAATTACCTCTTTAAAGTGCGATGGCATCTCAACTAGATCTCCAATGCGTAAAAATGCTACATCCAACTTTTTAAACACAATATTTTCTGCACGAATTCATCTTTTAGAAGTGCTGACAAATAAAATAAAAAATAAGGTATATTCAATGCTTTGATTTATGAATAAAAAACCATAATTATTGTTATAAGATCGAATTTAATGCATAATATTACGGCGTATCTATTCACTTTTGGAAGTGGATAATGGATTAGAGTAATAGACTATTGGATAGTAGAAATTATTGAAGTCACTGAACAATATAATAAATGAATAACTTATAAAGTTATTACATAGTTAAATGGTAGAGACTTCAGACCAGATTGTAACTATAGATAGTAGCAAGTAGCAACTAATCACTAGCGTGTTATCATATTATCATACGATTGAGTTATCTACGTATTTATTATGTTATTATGTTATTACACCATGGTTACACACTATACACCATGGTTATACAAAAGTTATCAATTTGGTGAACTAACAATATTACACAGATTTAATTTTTTCCTTATGATATTATTAAACTTTATAACATGGTCTGATATACAGGCGCGAATCCAAGAGGAACAATGGGCGATAATCCCCCTTCCCCGTATAATCGGGAAATTCTAGTATGTCTTGTTTTGGCAGCTAATAAAATTTGCCATTTTCAGACCTAGGCTGAAATTTTATCCAATATGCCTCCCCCCACCACCCAACTGTAAATATATTCTGGATCCGCGCCTACTAAGATAGTCTTATAAAATGTACCTATATGCTTTTTGGGTTAACATAAACGGAGGAAAAACGATGGTTCTCAATCGTAAAGAAAATAAAGACACTAATATTTCAACAAGAGTGAAAAGAGATGAATTGATATTGTGGTTAAAAATAACGGTATCAGTTGTGATGGCTAACATATTTTTTTATGATGCGTCAATGCCGCATACATAAGTTTAATATAAATGTTTTTTTTTTTCATAATTCTATCTGGTATAATTTATTATTTAATTTTCACCATAATATTAGACATATTTAGTTAAGCTTTTAATTAAAATTCAATAATAATTAATATGTCCGGCTAGATAACTGGACTTCAACTCTTCAAATCGGACTTAAATAATCTTTTTTTTTTATACATTTATTGAATACTGATAATATCACAGAAGAAATAATTGTATTATATGTAGTAAAATCATATTTTAGTTGCTGGTTTATATAAAGGTTATATAAACTTCAATGACCTTTTATATCTATAAACATATACATACTTATCTGTTTATTTTTTAATACTCTAAATTCTTATATAAAATATAAAATGATGAATATTAAATATTTTAATTATTTTCTAGAAAAAATCATAAAAACAAATTTCTACCTACCTACCTCATTTTGAATTAACTATTTTCAAAACATTTATTAGAATTATTAAGTTTTTGTTTCGTTGTAGCAAAGTCAAATTTGTAAATTAATAAGTTAATTTTAATTCAAAATATGAATTTACTTTAAAATATGTTTATCTGAAAAAATGTAGTTAAGAAATAATTTTCATTTAACTTTAGAACTTGTTCGTAAATTTAATGACAATTAATTTTTAATTATATTTTTATTTAGTATCTATTCATATTTATTATTAATTAATAATTATACATTTCGTAATACTTTTGTTTTTATTTCACATTCATACTCAAATTATTTCAATAGCCTATAGATATAGGTGTTTATGTTATAATATTTTGAATTGTTGAATACGTATAAATACAACAATCGATTAGTTCAAATATTTTTATTAAAAAAAGGTCAAGTTTCTATTTTCCGTTTTAATTTTTCACCAATATTATTGCATTTAGATTAGAGTTTAAAAACACATCAATAACATTAACAAAAAAAATAATAAAGCATAAGTATATAGTGCATAATGAATCTGTTAACTATTGATGATAACGATGGTGGTGTTTAACCCTGTGCTTAACCGCTCAATGGACAATAATTATACACAAAATGTTAGGTTAGTTTGAAAAAAAAATTAGAATTATTATTAAGATTAAGGGGTCTTTCGAATTGCAAGTTGTATTTTTCATCAATAACTCATTCTTATTCCAACAGATCGTAGGATCCTAACGCCTACTCAGGTTTTCATTCTGAAAAAATATTCTAATTTCTAACTGTGTAAAAGAACACACGAGTGTTTACCGAACACCGGCGTTTTCCTTAGCGGATGCGTTATTGTAGAAAACTAAGTCTTTAACAACGACTGATGAGTACCAACAACGAATTATATGTTACACAATTAATTTAAAAATAACTTAAAGTATTTATAGATCTAATTAATTACGAATAATATTGATCGTTAATGGGATAAAAAATAAAGTTTAAAAATATACTTTTTTTTGCTCAGATTTGCTCCTGGCTGCAAATCGGAGTGGTAATAATACTAATAAGTATAATATAAAAGTTCCCTCACTTTATAAAACTTTATTTTATATGATTCATTGGCAAGTCTTAATTACAAAAAGTACACCTAACACAGTAGCGTTTTAAAATTGGTTAATTTTGATTACGATTTTAGATTTAAAACTACCAAGATCGGACCCGAAATTTACGTACTTGTACATTCAAAACAACTTCAAAAGTTGCAGTCAATCTTAATACGTGATGTCATACTCATTAGGTACCCGCCCAGGTCAAAAATCATAACTGATAATAATAAATATAATGTAAAATAATAATTATAGGTACATACTTATAAGCAATTAATTTAGTATTTTACATATTGAACTTTATAAATGCTTATTATAATTTAAATTATATGTTTTCACAATTATTTAACTCTTAATTAAAGTTATCCATTTACTGCGTTATAAAGGATTTTTTTTATCAAGTGTTACATGACAATTTTCTAAATTTGTAGGTGGTTCAAGGATGTAAAAAGATTAATAGTTAAGTCTTATGGACTACGAATATACCTCAATCCAAAGCTATATCTAAACTAGGTATCTAATTTTCTTGTAATCTGCGGTTCCTATTTTTTTTTTTTTTTAGTCATATATTATAATAATATTGCACTCAGATTTTTATAATTTTATTATTCAAACATATAAGTAGCATCGTGGCAGATAGCCTACCAACTTAATAATATGTTTTTAAACCTATGTTAGGCAACATTAATCTCAATAACTCTTTATAACACTTTATAGGTACAATCATATTAGAGCTTGTCATTATTATTGTATTATTTTATTAGGGATTGTTATTAATATTTATGAAAAATAATCAAATAAATGAACATCCCATGCGCTACACTCTTAAAATCATGTTTTCAAATTAATTTTTTGTTTAAATAAAATACATTTATAATAATCAGTAAACAAAAGAATATTATAAATTTTAATTTAGTATGCTGATATTTAAATGCTAGTATTATGCTGATTGCTAATTAATTATTAAACAAATAAATTCAATTTGACATTTATATTTAAAAAAAAACTATTGTAGATAACTTACCATAATATTAAACGTTAATAAATAAACATTTAAGGTAATTTTATTTAAGATTGCATGGAGATTATTTTTGTTATAAAAGTTAAAAGCTGTATACTTGTTACATCAATAGCAGAAAAATTTCCCAGGTAATTATTTTTGACAGAAATAGTTGTAGACAAAGTTTTCGATTTAGACAAACGTGAAGTCAGTATTGATTATTCGATCGTCTATGTTTAGTATGAACAGATTTATTCAGTCTATTTCTCCAGAGTATTAGCCAAAACATTAATTATCACCTATATAAATGAAAGTATTTTTATTTAAGTATTTTTTAAAAATATTTATTTGCTTCCTTAATGCATATGCTAAATCAAAAGTTTTCTGATATGAATCCAATTTTTTCTGTTTTTCAGCAATATACAAGTCGATACAGTGCTGTAATTGCTTTAAGTGTTGCAGGTCAACATGTGTGATAAAGTTATATAATCATCAACTGTATATAAAGTGATTGATGATTGTTTGATATTAATTGAATAAGAAAAGTTGTCTGTTATTTTCACACGTTTACATCTGCTATTTAAATTATTAATAATTGATAAGTAATTGGATTCACACATAAGTGTACACCATTGTTCTAAATCTAATGAAATCATTTTTTTCGTTATTTTACATTCTAATAACACTATGATCGATATTTGTCTGTTTAATAAAGCCCGACAGTAACACTTTTCTTACCAAATAGTCTGATATCAAATACCGACTTGGATACAATAATTGACGGAGCCATAATAATTTTATTAATTAAAAAAATTAAATTGAAAAAAAATATTTTTTAAATAATTTAATAGAACGCGTATCTACTTAAGACTGGAGGTATTCTATCCAAGTATGCATATTATATACTAAACCTGATATATAAAATAAAATATAAAAAAAATGTGAACATATAACCTAGTTCGATAGCGTGCGGAAGGAGAAATTATTATACTTACCTATTTTCCTTGACACCTGTAATTTAAATTTGACATATACAATTATAATCGCACGCGCTATCCCACGTATTTAACATCCATTAAATAGAGCGTCGATAGATATAAATGCGTTAAAGGAGTATAAAAACAATGAAGTTGTTGCAGACGCGCCCAAGCTAAAAGACGTTAAAATAAATATCACGAAAATATTGTGGAGAATGCCTATAGTCAAGGTCAGCGATAAAGAAAAAATACGGCTGTTGAAAGTAATAAACAATCAGAAACCTCTAACATGTGCATTTAGATCGTGGGAGTTGTGCGAATATCCTTGTTTACCGCAAAACACAACGCACTTGTGGAAAGTAAAAACTTCCAACAAATTAGAAAAACCATGATATATTATAATCGCTTTTCAGACTGATAGGAAAAATAGTGCGAGTAAAGCAATGTCGTATTTTGATCATTGCAAAATCAAAAATTTGAAGGTCTATTTAAATTCCGATGTATTCCCTTACGAAGATTTCCAAAACGACTTTACTAAGAACAGGATGGCTACATTATACCGTGCATATGCCGAGTTTCAAAAATCTTACTACGCTCGTGAAAATGTCGCACCCCTATTGACTCGATCAGATATCAAAAAATTATTACCGATTATAGTTGTCGATATGAGTAGACAGAACGATAACGTAAAAACATTCACGGTCGACCTTAGGATTGAAATCGAGGCTGCTGAAGCGTTTCCAGCCGCCACTTTAGCATATTGTTTAATATTACACGACCAAATTATAACTTATAATCCATTTAATGGCGAAGTAAGAACCTTGTAAATATATTTATTGTAATATTAATAAATAAAAATTACTTTTTATACATAATATCATGTCTTTTTATTTCTCAAAAATTAATTCATATAACTATTAAAAAGCGTTTTTTCTCTCCGTGTAGCGTGGTGTCGGGAATACAGCATATGTTACTTGATCTACACCAGATAGATACTGCATATTGAAAAAATCGGGACCGTCGTTCAAATCGAATGACCGAGGCTCGTCAATCGAGTCGTGTGACTAAAAAAAGTATTTTTACATAAAAATTATGTTTTTTATTATGATTATTATTTTATAAATCACCTTTGCTATAGAAATATCTTCTACAACATTTTCTTTATCAAATGAATCATCTGTCATGACGTTGGTTGGTGATGAATAGCTCGGTGAGGTCGAAGAGACTATTACTGGATCTCCGTTAAATAACTAAAATAATAAATATATTATTTATTTACGCGTAATATGGTATAAATATATTGTCTGTAATTACCCCTGGCGACTTTTCCTTATTCCGTCGTTGTATCGAATGTTCTGCTAATTGTGATAATGCATACATTTTGAGCTGGCTGATGAAATTAACATCATGTTTAGGACTGTTTGTAATAATATGAACATCACGCACGTTTTTAATAAACGTAGTCATTTCTTCACTCGTTTTTGGTATTGATTTCGCTTTAGCGAGTTCTTTATCGAGATATTCGGTAAATATTTCAAATTGCTTTAAGACGATTGGCTATATGATAGTTGATTTTCGTTCAATTGTCTCGAAAATGCATCATTCTAAATATTGTAATCGTATTAGTTCCGTACGATTTAAAAGAATTCGACATCCGTCATGACTTTATAACTAAGGTGTTGTCCCCACTATACATCATGCTAGTTTGAGCATACTAATTTGAAATTCTCCGTCTCGAGAAATACGGTCCTTTTATATTTTTCCGGTTGCTCCAAAATGAATGATAGGATATTACCAATCAGCGAGAATATCCGCCCCAGAAACTCGGTTGAAATATTAACAAAACGTGATGGTGTTATAATATGCACTGTTACTCTGAACATATCAGTCGGATCGAATCCAATGTGAATAAACTTTCGTTTAGCGAAGTTTAACGTATAGTTAGTAAGAATCGATGAGCTCCGAAGGTGGTATTGGTGGTATATATGTAAACGTTTTCCTGTATATAGATGCATTATCCACGATTGAACTGGCCATCTTTAGAAGCACTTGTAAATTTAATCGGTGTAAAAGTGATTTTAAGTATAGAAAATACAAACTTACCGCTACAGTGATTGTCTATAAATGAATTGATATCATATCTCATATTATATTAATTGATATTAACAAATATCATAGTTCTTAACTACATAATAAAAGAAATATTCTGTGATAACTGATATAGTGTGATATTAGTATAAATGATAAATGTAATCAACTAATTATCTTCGTATCTCACCATTAAATGTAAAATATTAATATTAAATCGATTTGTATTAAGATAATGCCTTCTTGTATGACGTGTGTTATAATTTGCGTCTCACAAACGTACTACATAGTAAAATTAAAGTTCAGTAGAACCAATTTTTTGTTGTGAGCTTTTGTAGATCTAATATTAATAGTGATAGAAATTTAGTATATTTTGCAACATTATGATTTTAATTTTTTTAAGAATTTTACAATTTCAAAATATAGGTAATTTTATATATTTTTGAAGATCGGGACAAATAACTTCTTTTAGTTACTCAGAATGTGTACTTAAAAGCTATTTTAGTTTAATGTGGCTATACTATTTTCTTATATTAAATGACAAATAAGAAATTAGTAATTAGTTAATGAGTTTTGTTATACACTTATACTTTAATTTTTAAGTGCGTAATTTAAAAATATAAAATATTATAGTTTTTAAATGTTCATAACTCGCTTTAAAATTAAAATATCAAATACACGATTTAAATATACGACATGCTCTAGACAACATTCTCTAATATCAAAGTTAAATAACACAATATTGGTTCTACTCGGCAAAAATTGGTCGTGTTGTACATTTGTAATATAAAGACAACAAATGCATTTGGATATGCTCTCAATATATTTTTTAAACTTTTATTTATATTTATTAAATTTTGATATTTTTTAGTACAATATTCTTATAATTATGATATAAACATGTAAGTTAATTGTTCTATAAAAGGAGATATGGCGCAATGCTTTTATAGATTAATTGCAATGGACATTTATCAACGCTAACAATTGAACTAAAATTTGTGAACAGTGGACTCTAAAATAGTGAAATTGGACACATTTTAGTCCCTGGCCTCAATTAACTACACAATTTTATTACGATTTAAGATTTCATTTAAGGTAACGACTTTTCTTCTACTAGGGTTTTATTCATAAAAACAATTCTGAGAGAGGATAGTTGGATCAGAACATTAATTGTACAGCATTTATAAGGATTTACATCAATAAGGCCACAACGTACATCAATATTGACAGCAATCAAAAATAAAACTAACGTTATTCACAGTCTTGGGGTTGTGATATTTTAACTATGCAACTACGCAATTACAATGGTTTAATTATTCAAATTCAATTTTAATTGTTGTCTAATTAATTCTTACCGCACGCTGCAATTATTTTACGTTGCTATCAAAATTCGTAAATTAGTTAGGATTTGAAAGATATACATAGGTTTTGAATTTTGATATAACTAAAAACCATTTGATTGAAATTGAAATTGAATAATATTATACGATTATGTAAGATTGTGTTTTTGAATTTGTCTTACGCCTTCTTTACGTATATGTGTATCTATACTATTTTTAAAAATAATTTAATCCTAAAAAACTAATTTTTGATTAAAATTAATAAAATATAAAAATAATCATATATTATAATGTTGATGAAAAATTAATTCCAAATAACATTTTTGCTACATATACAAATACAATTATTATTTATTTATCATTATGACAACTTCAAGATAGGACTGGAAATTCACAAATGATCATCTTCAAAATTAATTATGAAATTAAATTATTCTATGTAATTTAGATTTCTTTTAAGTTTTAATCGGTATAATTTATTATATTATATAATTAAGACTATTAGTTAAATCGATATTATACTTCTTCTTCGTATGCATGTTAGTTATTTATGAATATGTTAATCATCATAATGATGAATCAAAATTATATCGTATAATAATTTCAACAATGAATGATCTCATACAAGACAATATTTATTTTGATTATTTTTATTATAATAATTTTCAGTGCAAAATATTATAAATATGAAAGCTAAAAAATAGAAACAATTTATTGTAGAACATTGTAAAATATTTTAAATTAGATTATTTAAATTTATATAGTATAATATACATAATGTATATTTTATTATGAACCGTAACACAGTGAATCATATATTTTGATTAAATTATATCATTTTTATTATTTCATTTTATGTGTCTAAAATCTCTTTGACTATTAGTATATTTTAATACATTACCTATAATTTATAATAAGTATTTGTATTATTTTTCAATTGACTATATAAACATGATTTATTAAAATTAAATGTTATTTTTATTTTGAAAAGTTTCATCTGTTAAACTAACAATGAATAAAATAAGTTGACATTATTGTTACGAAAAACATTTATTTCTTTTGTCAATTTTTAATTTCTTAAATATTTATGTTAGAAAACTTATGTGCATATTTAATGTATTTAAAATGTTTTGTTTTTTTTCAAGTCTATCAGATGATAGAATATAATATATTATAAAATAAAATCGACGAACCGAACGAATGTGTCATATTCATATAGATAAATCAATAATAGGTACATTGTTGCAGCGGTAGGTACGCCATGAGTAGTTTAAACTGTTCGTAGTATTTGCTATTTATATCCATATTGTATATTATAATTAACATTGTTTTATTTTTCGAAGAAAATTCCTAAAATTTAAACGTTTCATTTTATTTTGCAGATCACCTACAATAGCAAAAACAGAGTAACTAAATGCAAAAAATATAATGAAATAAACAAACAATACGGGTTGTGCAGTATAATAATTGGTCATAGTTGATAATGAATGAAATGTACGAAATACCACTTGAGACAATACAACATGTACGTCGCGATTAGGGCTGTGCGATTATTTCACATAATCGATTATTACTAATCGATTAATCGATTATTTTCCATAATTATAAATAATCGATATTATCGAAATTCGATTAGTCGATTATTAATCGAATAATCGATTATTTATTTTTGACCGATTATAATCGAAAATAATCGAATAATCGAAAATTAAATATAATCGGGATTATTTATACATTATGTAATTATTGAAAAATATT